>JAODUP010000186.1:452500-546114 GCA_025642065.1 Paralvinella palmiformis
GATTTGAGTGGTAAGTGAGTAAGTCCCTTGTTTAGCCTCAGCCCTGCTGACCATTGCGACGTATGACTGAGGGCCTATCCCCGAAGGAAACATCTCATAAATACGGCTATCAATTGGGATCAGAACCCTAACTTATAGGTTAGCTATACCCGCCACGTTACTGAAGCACCGCATCGTATCCGGTGTCTTAGTTAATCTAATTATAGAAGAGTGTGCATCTATCTATCCATCAATCTGGATGTCTATCTGTCTCTCTGTCTGTCTACCTGTCTGTTTGTCTCAGTCTGTTTGCATATGTCCGTCCATGTGTTCGTCCTCCCATCCATCCATCCATCTCTCTCTCTCTCTCTCTCTCTCTCTCTCTCTCTATCTATTATATATATATATATATATATATATATATATATATATATATATATATATATATATATATATATATGAGACATCGAAGTGGCTAAGTAAGGGACGACTGTAAATCGTATTGAGTCTACTAAAGTTTCAGCAGCTATAGGACAGATGGGGGGAGCGATGTTGCTAATGGGTTTGGCTCTCCTCGGCCAGACGATGACAATAACAGCGCCCCCTCGTGGCCAGCCAAATGTCAAGCGCCCTCTGCCATTGGCGAAACAATTTACGAAGTCAGCGAGGCGGAACCAGCAACATGTATATAAACGTCTGCGGCCGTGGCGTCGATGTCGACAACATACAAACCGATCGGACACTCGTTGGCTCATCAACCACCCGCCCACACACACACACACACACGCGCGGACACACGCGGACACAGGCACGCGCGCGCGCTGACACGCGGACCCACACTCTTACGCGGTGGCACGCTCGACCTGCGACAGTGGCGACATCAGCGATCGGTTCCGGCTACGGGAGACTGGTAGCTGCCTCTCTTAATGACTCGGCTCGTCGACCAGGTAAGTCGGACATCCTATCACTCAGCATCCGGACTTCTTTATTACCTGTAGAAGTTCGCGCGTGTTCGGTGAAGTGTGTCATCTATCTATCTATCTATCTATTCGCCAACTCGTCAATAAATGTTACGCCGGACGGAGTAAAGGTTGGGGATTTCGTCGGGGTGTTTCCCGCGTTCGATTTTCCCCCATCATTCCGCGTGCCCCCTCCCTCCCTCCGCGCCTCCCCCCAATATACGTATTTGGTATTTTTTGGGGAAGATTTATGCCTGATACATATTTAATATTTCCCGTTTGTAGGAAAGTGATAAAATGTAACAAATAACGATACAATTAGTTATAACTGGAGAGGAAGAACGGTAGTGATGGACTTGTATAATGATAAACGTTTCAGTGGTGCTCTTCCTGGTGATGATGATGATGATGATGATGATAATAATAATAATACTGGCCGATAATGATGATGGTGATGATCTTGATGATGATTATGATAACCGCAGTAATGAAAATGACCGCTTTAACTGTAATTAATAATATCGTGATAATCATCACAAGCATCGCCAATTCATCATCGTCATCATCATCATCATCGTCATCATCATCGTCATTGTCACCATCACCACTATCATCACCACCACCATCATAACAAGGATACAAATAAAGATGGCTACGATGGTTGAAGGCCTTGAGACAACATTTTTTGGAGGGGGGGGGCACTTTGTGGGTTAGACCGCTTCCCTCACCCTCGTACAGATAACCTTAACTATGATGACTACTACTACTACTACTACTACTACTAATAATAATAATAATAATAATTAATTATTATTATTATTATTGTTATTATTATTATTGTTATAACATCGGCAGCAGCTGTTGCTAGAACATTACCGATAGGTCAAGGTCATTATTACGTCATAGCCCTATGTTAATTAATAGCCCCTATCCACCAATAGGATTTCAACATCACACTTAACGTATTCCCGTTTATCAGGGGTTAGTTTTTTATTGTCTTACCGACTCCATACAAATGATCTGTCTATAACAACCACCATTAAAGGTCTGCCGTAGTAATTTGACTTTTTTCTGGCTTCTTTGAAGATGATAATTATTTCATTTTACCGAGCACTTTTTTCCGTTTAATGGAAGCCAAATGTCTGTGTTTAATGTTAGAAGTGGCCAAAATACGGCGAGCTTATCACCTGTACGCGCTCGCATGCGCACGCACACGCACGCACGCACGCACACATGCACATGCACATACACACGCAAATAGAGAGAGACAGAGAGACAGAGAGAGAGCTGAGCATTAACGGGCAGGTGTTTTCTGGCATATACCGCGCCAATGTATGTGTATGAGTTTTCGCGCGTGCACGTATGCGTATATGCACACACATACACACACACAGACACACACACACAGACACACACACATACACACACACACACACACACAGAGAGAGAGGGGGGGGGGGGACTTTGATAGATAAATAGCTAGTCAGACTGCTAAAATACAGCAAAAATCCCGTCCAGGTGATAATGTGCGAGCATGTACTTGTGCGTGTGTGCGCACGTTGACACGATTGTTAGTTTGTCTGTCCGTCTGTCTGTTAACTACACGGTAGACAGTTTATCCCCAGTTAACATTAGATTATCCATTGTCATGAGTCCAACAAATATCCGATTTCTTTCTATATTTTGCTCAGTTGCCTCAAACCTATCAGCTTCCACGCGTTACTCATTAGCATAAACTGATGTGCATGCAACAATTATGCTAACAAGCTGAAATTATTATTCACGATATTAGCATAATTATTACTCTCAACCCCCAACCTTTTAGTACACATTGTTCCATATTTTTGTTTATGTACAAATTGTGGCTTTGTACGTTCACTAATTTTTAATATGTTAAGGGAGGGTACATTTCCTTTACCCCCTCCCCCCTCTCTCTCCCTCCCTCTCTTTCTCTCTCCCACTCTTCCCTTACACATCATGCCCATAAACACAGGCACACGCGCGCGCGCGCGCACACACACATACAGTGAAAGAAATCATTTAAAACATATTCCATACTATCTGTTAAGGCATTAACTAGTATATGACGACATAAGTATGGGGATTTACGTGCCAGTTTTCCACTTTTGTCACATGATCCAGCTGTTGTTTGGCAAGTACAGTTCCAGCTGTGATGTAGTGGGCGTCTGTTTGTTTTTCATTTCGCTAAAGGATTTCACTTCTCCACTTTTTTTCTATCACCAGTGGCACCATAGACAAAAACAGCGCCCAAACAACCAATAAATGCAATTCGAACGGCACACGCGCACGCACGCACGCACGCACGCACGCACGCACGCACGCACGCGCACTCGAACGTTTCTAAGAGCATATTTCATGTCTAATCTACGAAATGTTATCCACTAATCACTAAATATTCAATTTATACAGTCGCCTGTTTGTATTATTTAAAGAAAAAATATTCTGCATTTATTCTATTGATTTTTCTTATAACTGTAAATATTAAGATCTATGTACGAACACTACTACATTATTAAAGGAATTTACATAATATACTAGTTCAAATAATATATATATATATATATATATATATATATATATATATATATCACACGCAAAAGTTTGGATGCAATATTTGTTCTTTTACTATGTACCATTTTTTTCTGTTTCCAATATTAATTAGTTCATAGACAGGAAAATACATAGTATACTATTACGCTATTATTATTATTAATTAACATTACGCAATAGTCTTTAGTTAGCCAATCAGAAGGCGCAGAAAATACAACATCTCCCATCTATATGCGCGTGCCTGCATGCGTGTGTGGTGTGTCTATATATATATATATATATATATATAACCTTTTCTTACTGTCCGTTGAAAATGTCACCGTCAACAAAATCCTTTATACCCCGTGAAGCGGACACGTCAGCTAAAGTAATAAATTTTCTAACCTTAAGTTGAGCGGTCGTAGAGTTTAAAACGAAAATAAAGGTTTTTGTCATCAAGATCATTATCTCTATCAGTCATTATGTTAGGGTGACTGACGTGTGAACTCCCTAACTGTAAAACCAACCATTGTATCGAGACACACAAAAGTACACACCGCTTCTCCCGCACCCAAACCTCCCCCCGCATCGCAGGAGATCAAACACATCTACGATAATAGCTACTCCGCCAAAGATACGCATAGTAGTTGATATCTACGATAATAACGCGGCTCTCCGAAAGTGCTCCTCCAAACTCCACCCCTCCATCACCCCACTCCACCCCTTCATTCGACTCACCTGGACGAGCTTTTGACTTTATTTATTATCTTTCACACCTGACTTAGCTAATTGAAAGCTTGTTCAAAGCGAGGCCTGTGGCCGAACACAAACCACAATGTCGCTGACTGAGTATTTATTGTGTGGGTGTGTGTGTGGGGGGGGTCCATTTTATAGATAATTTTCGGCCGCCGAATTTTCTTTGTTATTATCGAAGATCTGAATTAATCCCTTGGTATACAAGTAAAAATTAAATATATATATATATATATATATATATATATATATATATATATATATATAAGAAATCTTTCTGGCCATGTTTCTTGGTGTCTATCACATTAATGATATAATTAAGAAAATATGAACATTGCGAAGTCTGACGTATTAATAAGTACTTCAAAGGTTGATATATAGACTTCGAAATGCAAGCTGCCATTTCTCGTCTTTAGCTTTTTGTTTTCTATAAGCTGTTTTCTCACGAGGCGCTTCTATATATTGTTTTCGGTTCGATTGCAGGATCTCGCAATCATTATACAGTTTCCAGTAATTATGATAATTCGGCGAAATAATAAAATACGGCTCTTTGTCCGCCCGACAAAAACCTGGCCGAGATGTATTGATATGTTAAATTATGCCAGAGGTCAATAGATGTCGTAATTTATTCTCCTGCGTCCGTGACTCATTACGATATGATGATGTAGACGGAATTCTACTATCGACTGGCATTTTATTTTTAAGCACCCAGAAATTAAGAGAGAGTGAGAGAGAGAGAGAGAGAGTGAGAGAGAGAGGCTAATCACACGATACATCTGTTTTTATCATCTGTCACCTTTTGTTTTCATCTGCAGCGCTACACCTGAGCCGGCCATATATCACCTGTAGCCCATCGCGGGGACAGATGCTTTTTGTCACGTGACAATATCGGACAGTTCTCACACTCGATTGGTTCCGCAGTCGGCTGAACGCGCATACCCGACCTTTTGGGCTCCACCGAAACGACCCCCCCTCCCTGTGACATCACAACATGGCAGCTTCACCTGCGCCGAGCCCCGATGGCTCGTACGGAACCTACCCGTCGTCCGGCCACTCCACTCCGCAGCCGGGTACCAACTGCGTATTTGTACCGATCGACCTTCCCGCCAAGAACAACAACAGCAACAGCAGCAACAGCAACAGCAACAACAGCAGCAGCAACAACAACAACAATCGAAGAGCCATGTGCGACCCAGAGAGCGGACAACACCAAGGTCATGTTCAGGGTCAGACGCAAATGACCGCCGCCCAGAGCGAAGCTCACTACTTGCACGTGGCGACCTCCGACGGCGGCGGCGACGGCGGCAGCCACTTCACGATGGCCGACGTGAACGTTAGCTCGCCGCAGATCACGTGGTCGACCGGAAGCGACGGGATGTCGTTCACGTTCAGCGGGGTGCCGACCGGCGGCACGATGACGTCGACGTCGGAGTGCTCGTACGCCAGCAGCGTCGACGATCTCGACGACCAGAGGAGCACCGGGGACGAGACATCGAAACCGAAACCGAAACGGCGGCGGGTAATTACCAAGGACCAGCGGCGAGCGGCCAATCAGCGTGAGCGACGCCGCATGGTGACCCTGAATGACGCCTTCGACATGCTGAAACAACGCATACCGACGTTTACGCACGAGAAGAAGCTCTCCAGGATAGAAACCCTCCGGCTGGCCATCTCCTACATAGGCTTCATGGGACAGCTAGTCGACGGGAAACACCCCAGTGACGTCACTGCCGGATTGCCCTTTATCAAGTCGGACGACGACCAATCGGGGCACGGTGGCCTGGCCGACGTCATCGACAACTACAGCTACGTCATGCACGAATCAGCGATGGCGCCCGCCGACTCCATGGCGACGATGGACGCCGCAGCCTACGTCACCGACATGAGCCAGTACCACCACAACGGTTATTATTCCAACGGCGGCTTCATGACCCAATGAGCATGCGCAACAACACTGAACTGGGACATAGCATATATATATATATATATATATATATATATATATATAAGAGAGAGAGAGAGAGAGAGAGTTTTTAAACTAGTTGAACATTTTAAAATTAAAACTGCCTACATTATCAAAAATAAGTGTTCCCACAACTGTATCGGGGACAGTAATCATTGTATAATAGACATCGTATCTTGAGCATTATTTTGTTTTCCAGTCGTCGTACGTCAAAGATGAAACCTAGTCAAAGCTTTATTTATTAATAATATTTATTTATATTACGATAGCGATGGTAACCCGTCCTTGATCCGACCGAGCGTGGCCTGTTCCTGTACATTAGTATTTTTATTAGTTTAATTCTAGTCGTGTCTTGCCACTGTTCCATTGAATCCGTGTTAATGGAGGTACTGGCTAGTTAACCGGAACACACACGAACGCACACAGACACACACACACACACACACACACACGTTGTTCATTTGGTGTATTTTCATCTCCGTGTTTGTTCGTCATATTTGTTTGAATACAGACGAATTATTAGCATTATTATGTCCCGAGATCACATATACTGTTTTGTTTGTTTTCATGCAGCTTCCGGCAAATAAATATATATATATATCAATATGAAATTATGATTTCGGCAGTGCAGACTGCTGGTTTGAGTGTGCTTGTGCGTGCGTGGGTGTGTGTGTTTTTTTAGGATACATAAGATGGCTCCGACTCAGAGTACAAAGATCCAAAGATAGCTGCCACAAATCTATTCATTTATAAAACTATACATATACCGCAATATGTCGTCGAGTCTAATCAAACCACTCACTCACCATCACCACCACCACCACCCCCACCACCACCACCCCCACCACCACCACCACCACCACCACCACCACCACCACCACCACCACCACCACCACCACCACCACCACCACCACCACCACCACCACCACCACCACCACCACCACCACCAAAAACAATCAATCAATCAATCAATCAATCAATCAATCAATCAATCAATCAATCAATCAATCAACCACTCATACGTGCATCCGTGAATATTCATGTCAAGGCGCATCTATACTCTAGCGTGTGACAAGACTTGATATTAATTAGCCTAGAGTATACAACTTGTGGGCGATTCATATGGTGACCAAATCGAGAAAGGAGACTTTTCCTACCGAGGCGTTTATTATCTTAGCAGTGTTCCAACGCGAGTGAACGTAGTATATGGTGGTGCTGTTGATATTGAACTTGTATACTTAAAAAAACAAGCATCATCTGGGTAGTTTATCAGGAGAATAAAACCGTACGGTCAGGTTTCCATAGACTGACTGAGACAATTAATGTTCTATTAGCCAAATTACTTGTACCCCAAAGGAGCTTTGCGACGCGGTCAAAACGCGACGGCGACGAGAAAGAAATACAGGGGACGGGCATTCTGTACGAGTACGTGCGAGCACGCATACGCGTTTATCGGATTACCATAAACTATTGAAGTCCCCGCTCACTATTATAAGCGACCGACTGACAAAGGCGAAACCGACCCGTCCGTTGATCCCCGATCAAAGGAAGCCATTTGGTGCTACGTATGTTCCTTTGTCTGGAGAAGCCCTCTGCGGGCAGTATATCAGCGAGGGTTTTGTCCATTTCGACGTGCAGAACAAAGATTACAGAATGTTACACGTTCGTCATATATCAACACTTCATTTTTCTGATTAGAGCGAGGCCCGTTGGCTGACGGCGAAATATAAAAACCAATCCAGCAAAATCCAGGTTATTAAATCTACTTCGGCTAAATAATTCGATATTCGGCTAACTAAATCAACCATCAAGTGTATAAACGCGTAGTTTAAGTTTCGCCTAAATACACCAGTGTCAAGCTAATTATATTAGCATCAGGATGAATTTATGGAAATGTGAATAAATAGTTGTGGGAAAAACACCAATCGAAATACATCAAAATCCTACAAAGCCTAGTTTTGTTTCAATGATAGTTTCTTGTTTATATTTAGATTATCCTCTTCTAGATTATTTTAGAAATTAGTTTTTTTTTCTTTATTTTTTCTAATTATAACGGTAATTAAATTATACATTTAATTAGTTTGGAGTGATAATTGTTGTTTGAACGAAAGAATAACACCTGTGCCAGTGCCTTAAATATCTTTATAAAACACACACACACACACACACACACACACACACACACACACACACTCACTCCACTCACTCACTCACTCACTCACTCACTCACTCAATCAATCAATCAATCAATCAATCAATCAACCACTGACCCAACAATCCACTCTAATATTAATAATAATAATAATTATTATTAATATTATTATTACACAGGTAGTATCCTAAATATTTCTCTGATGCCCTTCATCTTTACTCATAAAGAAATCTATTGTTTATAGAACATAATACATTATTAGTGATTGTGTGTGTGTGTGTGTGTGTGTGTGTGTACGTGCGTGCGTGCGCATGTGTGCATGTTTGTGTGATGATGATGATGATGATGATGATTGGTGTTTTACGGCCACTTTTGGGCACATGGTAGGCTAAATGGGCCGAGCGACCTCCAAAGGTAAGCAAGATAAGTCAAAGATGAAACAACCTTCAGATATGCCCACGCCGAAATTCGAACACGGGTGGTAGTGATCTGTGGTCCAACACGCTACCAACCAAACCACGGAGGCACCCCCGCCTGTTTGTGTGTGATGGTTTAATACATGCATACATATATACATAAACTGTGCTGTCTTGCTGGTTTGGCAGCGAAATACGGAATAATATACCGCTCCTGGTTTAGGCTGATTGAAGCGTCCTTGACATATTAAGTGTACCGAAGTTAGAGTAATCGGTATTTATCGCGTCTTTCAATTGGTAAGTTTTTTGCATAATTATGACGTTTCAGTCATTTTGTTCATTCACAAGTCTTGTAGCAAATGGTGATGGCCGGCTATTTTATAGTCGAATAAGGGGTGAATCTTTGGATAAGAAGACAGGTCATAGGTCGCATTATCGGATTATGAGGCTAGATATTTAACATGTCAATATATGTGTATAACTTATCCCCCAAAATACACGTCTGCTACCGTCTCATCACATGTCTCTCTAGCCCCCCGCACACACACACACACACACACACATACACACACACACACACACAAACAACGGGCCCCCGTGGCCTAACTGGGAGCGCGATTGATCATAAATCAATAGCACATGGGTTCAAAACCAGGCCGTGCTATGTCAGAAGGGTGTTTCTTCTTTCACTTTGCTTCATTACCTTTGGAGGTCGCTCGGCCCATTTAGCCACGAAAGTGGCCCTAAAACAGGACCATTTACACACATATGCGCGTATGCACGCACGCACGCACGTACGTACGCACGCACGCACGCACGCACGCACGCACGCACGCACGCACGCACGCACGCACGCACGCACGCACGCACGCACGCACGCACGCACGCACGCACGCACGCACGCAATTTAATAATTACAATAACCAAGTTACTGGGTCCAGTATAGGATTGCCGTGGTTCGTCGTACTAAAAAGCAACAACAACATCAACAGAAAAAAAAACTAAACTTTCTCGGGAGTGCGTCTTCGCGATAGGGTTCTAGATCTCTGCGCGGTCGATCTGATTGATTCAATAGAAAATCAGAAGAGCGCGAAAAACAAACGATCCTGGATCTGGTCGAGGTTCAACCTGTTGCGGAATTAATTCGCCGGAGACGGTCGGACTCGAGAGATAACCATAAAGCCAGCCCAGCCCGGTAGGCTACTAGTACCGCGTGATATAGCTTGTAGTGGAGAGGTAACAGGTGTTCTATACCGGTGATGACGGTATAGATTAGTGTCTGATAGAAAACATCCCCCAACAGCATCGTCTGGCACGAGAACATCTGCCGTAGACGATAGAAAATCGAATAAATCATGAGACCGAAAAACTCGCATCCATCCAGTGCGTGGAAATATTTTGCGCCGACTCCGTCCGGGTGGGGTTCGGACGGGGAATGTATATACGGGAGAAAACGGGGCGGGAAAAAGAGGGGAAACGAATGGGTGGCGATTGGGGAAGGAAGGTGGGCGGAGGAACCGGCCAACTGGGCAGGTGGTTGGTGCTCGATGATGGTTGGCCTAAATAAAGCATGTTGTGTTTATGTTAAATGTATATGAATAGAAGTTCTCGGATTGAATCTGGTCGGTCACCGGGTGAACGCCGAGAGAGAGAGAGAGAGAGAGGAGGGGGGGGAGATCCAGAGTGAGAGAGAGAGAGAGTGAGTGACAGAAAGAGAGAGAGAGAATGGTGTGTGAGTGAGTCAGTGTGTGAGTGAGTAAGGAGTGAGTGAGTGAGTGAGTGAGTGAGTGAGTGAGTGAGTGAGTGAGTGAGTGAGTGAGTGAGTGAGTGAGTGAGTGAGTGAGTGAGTGAGTGAGTGAGTGAGTGAGTGAGTGAGTGAGTGAGTGAGATGAGTGAGTGAGTGGAGTGAGTGAGTGAGTGAGTGAGTGAGTGAGTGAGTGAGTGAGTGAGTGAGTGAGTGAGTGAGTGAGTGAGTGAGTGAGTGAGTGAGTGAGTGAGTGAGTGAGTGAGTCAGAGGGTGATTGGAGGAAAGAGACAGAGAGTGATAATGAAGGAGAAAGAGATATATATATATATATATAGATAGAGAGAGGGGGAGAGTGACTGAGTAAAAAATCGCTTCTCCACATTTAGTCCCCCTTGATTAATCATGTTGACAATTCCTTATTCTCTATGCCAGTGCCTTATCACATACTGTTAACAGAGACCAGGTTTTGGCATTAGGCGGTCGGAATAAAGTCGATTAAATTACTAAACCGTCAGATAACATTCGATATAATCGTCTCCATCAGTCAGGTGGGGTAGGACTGGGGGGGGGGCGGCGCACACCTGGGAGTGTACCTGCTCCTAAAATGTCAAAAATATCAATTGTGACGCTAATGAGTGACATTTATGAGGATTGTCTATAGGTCATCCTATAGGATGGAAGCCAATTAAATCAATAGACATATCGGGCACACACGTACACACACGCACGCGCGTACGCACGCACGCACGCGCATACGCGCAAACGCCGACATACGTTCATCGACAAACGATAGCAACCTTCAGTTTTAAATTAGTTTCCAGTTTGAGGCTCGGTTGTTGTGAAGTTCGGGCTTAAATAACGCGCACGCGAGTACACGACAGATGGGTGTTTTTCTACTTGATAAATTCCAGCCATCGGGAATAAATAAGATAATATTATAGATAATAAGCCGGGGCCAAAGAGCAGCCCGTCTCCGAGCCTGCCATGGAACAAGCCGACGTCACGAGAGACAAGTCGCCACAGGTCACTCTCGGGGAAGACGCCGAGGAGGAATTCCCGGCGGTCAAGGTCGAACCCGTACTGACGGCATCCACGCTGACCTTGACCTCGGCCCATTTCGGCTCGGCCGTCGGGTCGTGTGAGGGTCAACCGGATACGGAGGAGAACTATGATACGCCGCCGGAGCAACGGCTCAAAGGTGAGGCGGAGGTCGAGAAACTGTACTACGTCGTGCCGGGAACGACGTCTGGCGGCGAAGCCGCCCAATTGGTGGCCGATCACGTGATCAGTCAGGAGTACGCGTGCTTCCAGAATCCAGAACACTGTCCGGAGCTCTACAGCGCCGACTCGACGTCGCAGTTCGACGACGAGGACGGTGAACACGAGCGGCAAACCGGAAGTGACGCGTCAGTCGGCCAGAAGACGGGTTATCCGGGCGATAATGGAGAAGTGGGCCGCGCGAAGGCCAAACGGAAGCGCGTCATCACCGTCGAACAGCGGAAGGCGGCCAACGTGCGCGAGCGAAGGCGGATGCTTAATCTGAACTCGGCTTTCGACAAACTCCGCAAAACTGTACCGACCTTCGCTTACGAGAAGAAACTCTCCCGGATCGAGACGCTGAGATTGGCCATAACGTACATCAACTTCCTGTCGGGATTGTTGGACGGCAAGGATCCCAGAGAGATCAAGTTGTGGCCACCTCCTGGATATAGCTGCTCAAACTTTAACGTGAACTTCAATTGACTGGGCTCTGGATTTGATCTGGATAATTCAGGATATAGGAATATTGGCAGTGACCTAATTGTAAATTTGTCACCTTGTTTAAATTGCCCCCCCCCGAGACAAATATTATAATCTGAACAGGTGAGAAGTGTTATTTTTTAAAGCAGAAAATGTTAATTAGTGGTGGCGTTCTATTTTCCAATGCGATATTTTAAATAATAAATATGTGCCGAAACTATTGGAAGCGTATTTTTAAAAAAATTATTAAATAATCAATTTAACCAATTATATCATCTGTGCCCTGCTGCTATTGTACACTGAAAAAATATTATTCTGATTTAATTAGTTAATACCATTTTAATGACTATACAGTAATAACTATTACTTTTATAAGAGGCATAGAACAAAAGTAAATTTACAAAACCAGATCGATTTATAAATTTTCGTAGCGGGTTTCTTTGAACCACTTTTATAATAAATATAAGATTTTCTGGTTTATTTGTCGGGGAAGGTCAGCTTTTGTAATATTGGATACGAGCGAAGATGAGAGTCAAATATCTGTCGCATTGCAAATCAGATGTTATGACAGCAAACTTTAAATATCCGATAACGAACAATACGAAATAGAACAAAATATAATTCTCTCAGATATACAAGTTTCAATAGATTTTTCTTGTTTTCTCAAAATAATAATAATAATAATAATAATAATAATAATAATAATAATAATTATTATCTTTATCTGGAACGGTTTTTGTCATTCGCTCAACGTCTGTCCGAGTGCCGAATTTATAACTTTTCATCTGTGGACTTTAGGAAGTTTGAAATCGTGTAGTACAATTTTAGGAAACTACGGTTATGTTTGTAATCCAACTGATAGCTGGCACTTTGTTTTGCCGGAAGTGCGTCCCAAATGATAGTTAAATGACGAGCCAGCATAAATTATGTGAACCCGACGAGTGCGTCGTGTTGCAAACCACTGCCATACAAAACGTAAACAACGGTAAATTAATCGATATTTACTGGGACAATGAGGCATGTTATTGGAGAGAGAAAAAAAACACTCCATGAATTTGTGAAATGAACTGCATTACACAATTGATCAACACGTGAACCAGTTTGTGTCCTCTGTGATTCTCTGATTTGGTAAAAGAACGTTTTTATCAGATGGCTCAACGGAACGACCACCAATGGTTTAGCATACGACATTACGAGAACGATTGAACATTCAATCAATGCAACTCTCTGTGTGCATGAACTTTTCAGTAGCAGTTATACGAACTTCTCTGTGACAGCTGAATACTGCCTTTTGATAATGAATTTTTACAGGACATAATCCCGACTATACCCATGAACATTTATACTTCCTGATATGCTGTGTTATCGTATAATATATGAAATTTCCTCACCCGTGTATGATATATGTACATATTATGTGAATAAACTACTACTACCACTACCACTACTAGAATCTGACCGGCAAACGGAGTTCCGTTAGATGGCGCTGTCGTCGCGGAAACTGATATATTAATCTACATGTTATAAGATACTAATGGAATTAATGCATCTTCACACTGGGGGACAAATTTCATGCTTCTATCTCCGCATATGGTCCATGAAAGATCCACGAAAGCTGCCCTTGTAAAACCAATAATTAAAAAAAAAAACGTGGACTTCAGTATTCTAAAGAATTACAGACCTGTTTTAAATCTTACATTTTTATCTAGTTATAGAAAGGGCAGTTGCTTTCCACCTAAACAAATATTTAATCAATATTAACCTTAATGAATCACTACAGTCTGCACATAAAAGTGGTCACAGTACTGAAACAGCCTTGGTTTGGGTGAAAAATTATATTATGATGTCAATTAATCAAGGTAAGCCAGTAATACTTGTTCTTCTGGAGCTGTCTGCTGTATTTGATACAGTTGACCATAATGTACCTTTCTCTAGGTTAAAAGAAGTGTTCGGTCTGTCAGGTAATGTACTTGAATGTTTCCAATCCTATCTGGAACAAGGCTCCCAGAGAGTGTCTGTTCATGGTATTTTATCTGACGTTGAGTATTTGTTATCTGGTGTACCACAGGGTTCAGTTCTTGGTCGTCGGTTTTTCACAATGTATAGCTGTCCTCTTGGAATCATTGCATTGCGCAGCGATATGGGTTTAAATATCACTTGTATACTGATGACACACAGTTGTATATATTACTGGATCCTGACAATGAGTTAAATTTCGCCTCTTCCTTGAATAATTTAGAACATTGTATTACTGATATTCGGCTATGGATGACTCAAAATATCCAAAGATTAAATGATAATAAAACATATTTTATATTTGGCATCACCACATTGTGTTAAATTTCTAATAGTACCAGTATTACAGATGGGTGTATCTTCAATTACCCCAAATGGGTCAATTCAGCGAATTCAAAATAGTGCAGCTCGCATAGTGACAAATACTCGAAAATATGATCATATCACCCCAACTCTTCAAAAACTATATTGGCTACCTGTTAGACAGCGTATTCATTTCAAGATTTTATTAATAACTTATAAATCTATCAATGATATGACACCCGAATAGCTGTGTGAACTGGTGTCCATTAGAAAGTCATCTCGAATACTCAGGTATCCAGTCAGATACCATTGCAGGTACTAGTGTCTTGGCTCGAGTCATATGATGATTGTGGATTTAGTTTTGCAGCCCCCCCCCTTTGCGGAATAGGTTGCCGGCGGATATTAGAAATGCGTTGTCTCTTGAAATTTTTTAATCCCTTTCGAAAAAACACACCTGTTCAAGGTTGCTTTCACAGATAAATAATAATTACCTTTTAAATCTCTAATAGGGTTTTTACAGACATTTTATTTGGGGTATTATTATATTACATATTTTTTGTACAGCGCCTTTGAATGGCTCCTGCTAGTAAGGGCGCTTTATTAAATATACCTTATTATTGTATCAATTAGTTGTTATAATAGTCAGTAATATGACATTTGCATTGTTTGGTATGACAATGACTAATCAAGCCTATGCACATTTTATAGTAATAACTCGAGGCGGCATCAAATTTTAATACAAAACACGATTAGTTGAACACACGTTTCGAGCACTTTCCATGTGTTTTTTTCTTCTTCTGGGTTTGATATTCGGCGATTACGGCTATAGCTGTAAATGTTTTATAAAGATAGAATTTAATGATTATGCAAACAAGAGATTAGCCAAATAGGATTATGGGAATTCGGGCAGTTTAGTGTTTTAAACATCCGTTTCAAATGATTACACGTTACCTATGGAAACGGGTCAATTTGCTACGCAAACCCTTTCCTGAACATCACTGTACCAATAATAATATATCCCGGAGAAGGAATTGGTTGGTGGATCTCGCCAGGTTTTCAGGGAAATGAGATGTTTAGCCCGAAGCCTTTTATTGAATGCTGAAAAATCCTGCTGATTGAGATAACAGTGGGATACGACCCCGCGACCTTGATAACTGCACCCCACACTACTGGGGTGCCCATAAAAATGGGGGGGGGGGGGGCGCCCGATTAAAAACAAATAAAGGTAAGAAAGTGTATGTTTATGACATTCCCCAAGCGCTGTCAAATAAAATGGAAACGTTAACAAACGCATTTATATAACAAATATAATTAAGATTATAATTATTTATATTATAAATTAGGAGCTTTTTGGTATGAAAGGTTTTTTAATTTAGATTTCAAAACTGTCATTTAGTATTAGAGCATTGCAAAGTTTTATCTGTAAATATTATGCGAGTGATTTTAAAATAAAGGCACAGTACTGGGTGTATGTATACCCGAGTGTGTGATTTAGTGTTGTAAACAAAAGAGACACCGGAACAGAAGACAGACAGTGATCTCAGCAGACTTACTCCTCCTCTAAAACAGATTGCAATACTAAGAGAGTGTAACCAAAATTGATGGCGATATACGCCTCATTATGAAAAGTATATGTTCTGGATTTATCTCTTGATGAATCATCCAGATGTTGTTTTAGCGATTATGATTATCTATACATAGTTATTATTAGATATTAAAAATTAGCAATATTATCGTAATTCTAGAGAGTATTTATTCTCCAGGTAATCATTATTTGATGAACTCTAATATTTAAACTCCTCCAATAAGGATTCCAGTAATATTAAATACATCAGTGTGTTTATTTAATTAAAGAAGGAAATTTGAGGTAGAACCAAAAATGCTTTTATCAGCGACAGACCAAAGTTTTTTCAGAAATCCTTGAACAATGAACGTTTACCAATCCAGGTGTTTTTAATACTGGCCAATAAATTATTTAAATGATGTGTTTTTTACGTTAAAAAGGACTACTGCATACAGAATAAATGTATGGATAATTTAATATCAATAAATAAAAAAAAATTCTCCCAGACGGGGAATCGAACCCCGGCCACGGCGGTGAGAGCGCCGGATCCTAACCACTAGACCATCTGGGATATTGCATTGTGAAGTTTACCAAGCGGATATTAATTTACACTCAATTATGCGGCGCGCTCTTGTCTAAAATTGTTTTTAGTCGCTAGGCGGCAGCACTATGCAAACATTATTAGTGCGAAAACTAACCATTATAACAAATGTTACTGTAATTAGTTAAAATTGCACGATATACCCTTTTGTTTAAAACGACTGGAAATCAAATTAGGTGTCCATTTTTAAATCGAATAATTCCTTTTATTTTCCAAGAGGATGGTTAAATCAATTCAATCAATTTATTTCAGAATATAAAATTCCATATACATACACATGATACAGTGAAGTATATACTACACATAACAAATTATAAGCAAATTATAAATTGAGTATTTTCGTCCATCTTGCACAAGAGTTAGAATGATAATAAAACAAAGTAGAAACAATACATTGTACTAGCAAATTACTAGTAGCACTTAAACGTATTTTCAAACTATAAACGTTTTTGCGAACCAGCATCTCAAATAAATCAATATTATTATTGACATAAATTGCAGACATACTCTCCTTCCTTAAAATACCAAATAATTTTCTGTCTATATCATTAAAGGCCACTACAACACGCTTATGTGTATACTGTTTATACGTTGACCACAAATGACAGCCATAGGCATAGCAAAGGATCGAATGATCTAAATAATTTTTGGAGGAACATGTTTTGGAGAGACTCGTAAGCATATTCCCTCTTGAATAAAGTGATTTAACACAACTCATGATATCATCATCATCCTGATGTTTGTCATGTATAATTACACCTAAATATATGTTATTTGTCACTAAGTCAGAGGTACATCATTAGGGCTGAGAGTAGGTACAAATAAACCATTCAGTGAATTTGGTTTGAAACACACACACTTTGTTGAATATAAAAATGCTGTTCTATTGCTTGAGAGTGTACACACACATGTCTGTACCATGTTTACTTTTAAATCCAAACTTATTACTAGAAGTTTCCAACTGAAATTGTAGTCTATCCAACAATAAGAGTTCCAAGATCTTGGAAACAACATTAGTAATGGCAATAGGCCCGTAATTGTCTTTGTCTGTAATAAGACCCTTTTTATTCTTTATAATAGGAACAATAATAGCCTCCTAATGAATAAAACAGATGAAAATGGTGGTAAACAAAAAACCTAACTTAGTTCATAAACGTTATGACTAGAATCCATTATGATCAAATATCAAACAAGAAAACGCTCCGAATTATACACAACGGAACACATATTCTGATAACGTAGCCTTATAGATGTGACATGGTGGCATATTCAGTAAGATGATCGTTAGTCGACATTCCCGAACAATCCCGTTCCATAGAAAGGTTAGTGCGAACCATCAACGAACACCTCGCCTCATTAAACAAATATGGCAGCCATTTGGGCATTTACTGGAGCGGACGTGCTGTGCTTATTTGCACAACCTTATTGTATTTTTTACTGTGATGAAATTTCGATGGATAATGCAGACTATATTAATTTCACGATCACTGGATAGAATTGTAACAATAAAAATAATAGATTACACTGCCTTTCTAATTATTGTCAACAATTTTGATATGAAGTGAGAAGTACATAATGATAAATCATAATGATTATAAGCAAAATTATCCGTGATAATCATAACCTGATGATGACAATGAATCATTGACCTGAAAGAAAACAATTAAAACAGCAGATTAACTAAATTCTTTAATCGTTTTAATGTGTGTTATTTTTGATATATTAACTTATAATTTAATCTTATTTCTACTTAGCTATTCAGTTGTTTCATACTTAGTTCTATATATAGTAATATAGATATTATTTAAGCCATTTCTTGTTATGAAAATATTGAAATGATGTGTTTAATTCAGACTGTGTAATATTACACACACACACACACACACACACATACACACACACACAAAGAAGATGGTTTTAATTTGTGCATTTTTGTATAACACGTTATATTAGTTTTAACATTTATCTAATATTGAGAAAAACACAATACAGGAATATTTAGTTGAGTATGTTTTAGCAAGCATTAACAATGACTTTTATCCTTGATATTGGCAGGGGTGACTGAACTACTTTTCTTTGTACTTGAGTAAAAATAAAAGTAAGCATCGTCAAAACTACCCGAGTAGAAGTAAGAGTAAACTTGTAAAAATATATTTGAGTAAAAAGAATAATTACTTTCTAAAAGTAATTGAAGGAAAAGAAGAAGATAACATTTATTGCAACCCAAAACATGAGAATCAAATACACGGTGTACATGAGTGAACAAAAGTTCACTGCATCCACAGACATATACGCAGCCACCTTAGGTTGATTGCATCCACACACATCTGCAGCCATCTTAAGCCGCATTGTTTGATTTCAATCATCTGATTTCAGTCATGATTTAAATCACAACAAAAGATCATGCATTTTGATTTTTTTATGTTTCATTTGATTTTTATGATTATTACATTTATTTTTATTAATTATTTTGTGAAGCTGTGATTTATTAATTATCGTACAGTACAAAAAATTATTTGTTTTTTAAAATCACTTGTTACTTATGCTGGATTATTATCTTTACATATATTTTTAATTGAATTACAATTATATTTCAACGCCCTTTGGTCTCAATAAGTGATAAAGTTCAGTGACAATTTCCCAACTCTATGGTTGGGATGATCTTAGGAGATCAACAAAATAGAAGTGTGAAGCCAAGCCACTCGGCTTCTATACATTTCTATACTTTAGGGGATTATTGAGTCAATGTTTTAGTATACTTGGTATTTAGCAAGGATGGGTATATAAGGTGAGCACTCACATAGGCGCACTATTGATAGTTATATCACGCTGAAAACATAGCAGAAGAAATGTTTGACTATTGTTTTTAGAAATAAAATAATCAATTTAAATTTTAAAAATCAGATTTTGGGATAAAACAAATAATCACAATTTTTTGCAACCCTGATTTTACGTTGATTGCTTCCACAGACGTGCAGATGTGCTCTTACCATCAGTTCACAGAACAAAACCATTGTTCAAATTCAGCAAAAGCTGATTCATTAAGTAGGTGTAGACAATGTGATTAAACATTTAATTACCATGAATCTTAGAAAACAGTTGGCTTCAACTGAAACATTGTATATAACAAAGTGGGCCTTCAAAAACAGGTTATGACTGGTCTTGAATATCAGTGAGCTTCAGCTGAAACATGTATATCAAATGTTAGCATTCTTATAAAACTCATTTCAATACCACACCGTATTAAAATAGATGTTTACGATAAATTCATCAAAGATGCACAAGTTGGTGACAACTGGAAATGATAATTTGCAGCAACTGTATCAATTGTCTCTTAAACCATCGGCTATATGTTATAACTAAATAAATAACAAAAATATCGCGAATTAAATGAAAGTAATGAAGTAAAAAAGTAACGTTACTGCAAATAAAACTACTTTGTTACAAGTAAAAGTAGTTAGTTGGAATCTTACTTCGTTATTTCCAGTTACTTGAAGAGAAAAAAACTGAAGTAGAGTAATGAAGTAGTTTTACTTCGTTACATGACGTAATCCCTTGTGTATTTTTTTGTGAATGTTGGGTAAAAATACTCCATGTCCAGCATATAATTTTTTTGTGCATACATACTACTAAATATATATATACCATA
Organism: Paralvinella palmiformis; assembly: GCA_025642065.1. Taxonomy (NCBI): domain Eukaryota; kingdom Metazoa; phylum Annelida; class Polychaeta; order Terebellida; family Alvinellidae; genus Paralvinella; species Paralvinella palmiformis. Next base: position 472,893 of record JAODUP010000186.1, read on the forward strand.
TCTATATATATACATATATATATATATACCTATATATATATATATATATATATATTTATATATATACCATTGGGAAGATATAAAACTATGTTATTAACTGTTAAAGTAATTGAATTGTGGATTTCTTCTATTATGCAGTATATATTTTAGTATGGGCTATTTAAAAAATAAAAAAAAAATTCTCCCAGACGGGGAATCGAACCCCGGCCACGGCGGTGAGAGCGCCGGATCCTAACCACTAGACCATCTGGGATGTCTCTTCATGTTGTTTATCAAGTGAACGGTATTTTAAGCTTAATCGCTAGGCGTGCTCTCGCAAGCTTTGTAAAAAGTTCTAAGCCGCTAGGCGGCAGCACTATACAGCAGCGTTGGAAAATTATTTTAACAAGAATGAACACGCCAGTTTATAATATGGTTTAAAATTGCTCGATAAACCATTTCGTTTAAATCGGCTGGAAACGTCAATTTAGGTGTCCATTTTTATATCGAATAATTCCAACATTTTCCCACCGGATGGTTAATAAATAAAACAGATGAAAATGGCGATAAACAAAAAAACCCCCACTAACTTCCGGTTCATAAACGTTATGACCAGCTGTATTTGCGATAGAAACACCATCATAACGTGGTTATGTTAGATGTAATTCATCAAGTTGAAGAAAAGGGTTATTGAATTATTTCTCACTGGATGGCTTAAATGACGTAAACCCGAACTTTATAATAATTAATAAATGCATCATCCAATACAAAGACTTGATTATTCACAATTAAAAAGTGTGTAGGCCCTATTTATTAAAATTTCCCAATTAACACAACCTCGATACAAGGTCGGTAAGACAATATTTACGAAATTAACTGTTAATTTATACGTGCTGGGCCTCATTATTGAAATAACTTGATAACATTGTCCAAACTTGCGTCATCTCTTTATATTAAGAAGTTATGTTCATTGATCAAAATGGCCGCGATGCACAAAGCAGCATTCAAATTGTTTATTTCAAAGCAAACGCATATAGAATGTTGAAAAGGAGTACGCTTAAAGCATTGCTTACATAATTCACCCCCACCCCCCCCCAACATGACATTAAAACATTCATGACAAATTTAAAAATAAAAAGCTTTATGAAACAACAACAAATCCATATAGGTTTAATTTTGATATGATTAATTATTGTAGGAGTAACATATTATTGTGCATATTATATCATATATGTCGTATTTGAAAAGTAAATAAAATTACGGACATACTTTAGCATCAGCCATATAAGGAAATGAACATATTCTTAATTATGTGCTTAAAAATATTAACAAAAAAGAAAAATGTTGAACCACCGGCGGGACTCGAACCCGCAATCCCCGGCTTTCTCTACACAGAGTATTGCCTAATTATACTCTATCGACACATAGGAGGCCGATGCCTTATCCATTGGGCCACGGTGGCTCGCTAAACACAACCCGCCAAATGTCAACAGATCGATCCTCGCTCTCTCCGTTTTAGTTTTGTTAAAAATAGATCTTTCTTCCCGTTCATGTTTCGTCGCAGTATCTACTGACTTTCAAGTTTACATAGACTCTCTATGTCTACATAGACTCTATATATGTTTAAAATAAATAATATAAAATTTTAAGAATGCAACTATAACCAGGATCGTTATTGATTATTTGATATGTCTGGACAGATTGCCGTATATAACAATAACTATATAGTTTGATATATGGCTGGAAATTCCCGCCCCCCCCCCCATTTTGGTCAAATCGCCAGGATGGAAAATAGTCTACCTATTTTTTTTGCCACGGCAGGTGGAGCTAGAATAACGTACGCTCCTTGGTCTGTTAAGTAATAGAGATATCGTTAAATATATTATAGCAGCGATCCGGATCTTATATTCATCCTGGATGACTTTCTCGTCATCATTTTTTTCTTCTTCTGGTTTTGGAACGGTTCCCCAAAAATTTGGGATAATTCAGAGACATATTTATCACACTTTAAAAACGACTATATATATATACCTGCACTAAGTAGTTCTTTGGGGAAAATACCCCCTCCGTGCAGAGGCAATGCCGAATTGGTATATAACTATATGGAATAAAATAAATCTAATAATTGAGTCGCTTCTAGATTAACTTTATCAGATTAAATAAAGACGTTAATTTAGATTTTAGAATATGAGCAAATAAATATCTGATTTACCTGTATGTGTATATGAGTGTGTATGCGCAATCACATAAACAAACGAATGAATCATTGGTGCTCGTCCGTGTAGAAGTAAGCGAGTTTCAGGGATGCATGTACGCAAAATAAAACTCAGGCGTACACGATCGTTATAATTATCGTTTACATGCTTGCTAATATATATATACTTCCAAAAGACTGTTTATATTTAAGCTCTCGACCTGTACTTCCTACGTACCGTTGCCTATCAAACTGTACCATTGGCTATAAAAACTGTACCTTTGCCAATCAAACTCTTTCTTCCAGAGAACCTTCGTAGATCTGTTTTCAATGCTGTTTGTTCACAGGATTAAAACTCGTTCTTTTTCAGTGGCTATCCCCACTCTTTGGAATTCACTTCCTGAACATATAGCATAGTTTAATTCCGTCACCATTTGAAAACTCCCCTTTTCAGACTTGCTTATCTCTCCTAGGTTTTCACTGCATCCGATCATTTGTTGACGAACATTTACATCGTACCTTAATTGACTGCGAGATTGCTCAAGCACTTGTACCGGTACTAGGTCCGCCAATGAGCTCGATTCTTTTCGAGTATATTAATTGACGCTCCAGAAGTTTGTTATTCACCCGGCAGCCGGGTCCCGAAGGAAAGGTATCGGCGACTGCTTACCCGGCAGCCGGATATACAACGCTAATTTTTGTTCTTGTTCAGGCGGCATTGCCGGGTGCCAACGACTTAAACCTTTACTCGGTGGCCAGCAAGCCCAGCCGGGTCATCGCAAAATGAGGACGCATCAATTTGGCGTCTGTCCTGTGCCTAAACTTTTATTAGTAACTGCGATGGTTCGACAGTCATCTTTCTTAGTGCAAGTAGACGCCTCAAATTTGGCAAGATAGGCCTCAAAAACCGATCTTCACTGGGGAACCGGGAGAATAATAACTTCCTATTTTTACTGTTATTACCATTATGCCAAGGGGATGCTTAAATAACGCAAAAGCTATCTTGTCATGTTAAATCTGTTTTATAACAGGGCTGACATTTAAATTTTGTATATAATAAAAGCCAGTTTTTAGAAATAAAAAAAGATAATTTGTTTCCAACAATATTGTCCACTTATAAGTTTTTCTAAATAAACAAGGAAAATTTATATATATTTCAGGGCCTCATAACGTTCCTTTATTTTCCTGTATTTAAAAAAAATCCTGTATTTTCAGAAAAATTCCTATATTTCCTGTATTTTGATGTAGGGATTATTTTATTTTAAGAAGACATGAATCCTCATTAAATTTGGCGTAAAGCATAAAATTGGAACTGATAGATGATCTGCAACTCCTATTGTTTGCCTTTATTGATAATACAATTTTGTTACATTTTTGATTGTCTCTTTCCTCAGTAATCTTTTTCAGTTCACAACAACTGTCCTCTGGAAATTGGCATGCAAATACTCTTGGCATCATTCAACTGATGTGAAACATTACAGTACACAGCTTGTAAGAACACCAAGAAATTTCAAATGAAGCACAGCTGAGAGGACCTTAATCATAGTTGTATCAATGGATATAGTGTTGCATCAGTCTGGTTTGGCTATAATTTTCATAGGTTTTTCAATTGCTCGTAACACTTTGGCAGGCTTCACTATTTTCGCTGGACTTGGCTTTAGTATTTTAATGATTTTAATCTGCATTCCGCCTAAAAGTGATCAAACCAAAATCAGAAGTATTTTTTTAAATTTTCCCATAACTTTTTTTGTGGAATTCAGAGAAAGCTTATTTTAAATGCCATGGCTAAGTTTTTCCTTTAAGGAGCAGAATGTAATCTATATTGTTTTGCAGGCAATTACATGAGTCTACTTAACTTACCAGATATGATTTATTTATTTTTGCACGAGCTTGAACTCGTATGAAGTTGGAGCGCACTTGCACACTACTGAACAGGAATATCCCGAAAACAACCTTTCCATCTCTTCACTTGTACGACGCCCATCAAGTGTACAATATGCCTGGAGGTTGTGCCAAATTTAGCCGAGCTTAGCTGGACCAAGTAGATGACAGTGGACATACATTGAGGCAGTGGTGCACTACATATTCTAGTTCACTATACAATGGCTATTGTACATTATGCAAAAAAAACGTTGGTTGTGAGAATATGGGGCTATTGCAATTGAAGCAACATGCTAAAAGCTCCAAGCATAAAGCAATAGCTGGTCGGAATGTTGGAGCTGAACTACCTAGTTTTTTGAAGCTGAGTGGAGCTGGAGGTGTTGCTGTTCTGTCAGCTTGCCTGCTGATCAAACCACAGCAGCAGCAGTTATATGGGCACTTAAAGTAGCTTCTTCAGATTTTTCTTTTGCATCGTGTAAAGATATTCCTCTAATTTGTCAATAGATGTTCCCATGTGCTGCCTCCAACAAATTCTCTATGAGCCCAGGAAAGGTAGCTTCCTTTTTTTTCAGATGGCCTTGGGCCATATTTTGTTGAACAAATGGTACACGATTTGATCAAGTCCAACAATGCTTATACTGTCCATTATGATGAAACCACCACATCTCAAAATGTTAAGCAAATGGATATCCTCATCAGATACTGGTCAAAGGAAAAGGATCGAGTTGTTGTCAGGTTCCTAAAATCACTGGCCTTTGGACACGCAAAAGCAGCTCAAGTTGCTCCATCGATATTAAGTACCATTGATCAGTCGAAAAAGCACTAGTAGTGGAAAAGCATCACTTCCTGAAACATGTTAGCAGTCGGTGGTTGTCTTTAGAACCTGCTATTCAATGCATCATTGAACAGTGGGAAGCTCTTTCAATTTACATCATGAAATTACCACTTGAAGATGTCTTGTGAAAAGAATGAGTGTTACAAGAAGATACAGCAATTTATTCAGAATCTTGAACTTCATGTGCAACTGCATTTCTTGGAATGTCTCGCCTTTCTTCACCAGGTTTTTCACCGTTCCAAAATCACTGGCCCTTTGGACACCAAAAATCAAGTTGCATGATTCATTGTTCGAGCTAATAAGAGTCGTCATGCTGAGATTTTTAAAACCAGAAGTTGTGGGAGACAGGGTAAGAGATCTTCTTACCATTGAAATCAATAAAGCTGATAATCAACTACCAGCAAAGGAAGCTGTCAAACATCACAACACAATGCTTGATGTCCCAATCACAAAGGCATTGCTCTCTGCATCAAGGAAATACAAAGAGCGTTTGAACGAGGAAATAGAAGCAGCAGAAAAGCCAAGACCACTTCAAGATAAAAACATCAAGCAGAAACAAGAGGCACAGGAAGAAGCTAAATTAATGAAGAAGAATGTCCTGGAAATCGGAGAGAAAGCTATTGAAACAAAGGACAACCTATATCAAGAATAATTGAAAAATGCTGAGGATTTGTTCGCAGAGGGAATCTCTAGATTATGCAAAGCTATCAAATTTAAGAACTTTAATGAAGCGTCTGTTGCTCAAGGCCTTATCAAAGAACAAAATAAAAGCTGCGAGAAGAGATATGGCAAAGTTACATGTCAGATTACACGCATGTATTGAATAAAGTTTTCTCTTTTTTTCAGGTTGCCAAGAGACCAATTGCCACCAAGTTCAGAAGGGTACTTAATGCTGGTATATTTATATGTGTTCAGGTTCAAATAATACAATGATGTGTTTTTTCCACCTACAAAAGGTAAGTTTTCTGGTTATTTAAATCATGCAAAAAGATTATTGCCATACATATAATTCCTGTATTTTGCTGAATAAATTCCTTTATTTTGAGAAAAATATTCCCTAAAAAGTTCCTTTATTTTCAATCCTCCTTGTTATGAGGCCTGATATTTTTTTATTAAAACAGACTTCGCCTGTGATCCTGGTGGCCCCACAGCTCAATAGATAGAGAGTTGCTGCCAACTCGTAAATTGCAGCTTTTAATGGTTTTGGCATCAGTAATCAATCACATGATCGGTCATACCAAGTGACTGGAGAAACAATAACAATATTTCACATACATCTCAAGGTAGTCATCATAGCGGGATATAATCACGCAGCTAAAGCACATACGTAAACTGTAGGAGAAAATCTAAATTCTCCGAGTTGCAACTTGTTAAATCTCCTAAAACATTCCATATAGCCACTATATTAAGAAAACTGGAATATATATAACTTGTTTTTATTAATTTGTTTTTGTAAAAGATGGATGAAGAATATATTTGAACGTTCCTATTAGACTAATTAGAGCAACCGACGAGACGTTAGGCTGGATAAAGTACCCTGAAGAATCTTCCAGAGATTGTTGGTTCCAGAGTCTCCGTGCCAGTGCTTTCACACACACACACACACACAAACACACACACACACACACAATGAGAAAGTATGAGATATCTATCACTTTCACATTATCAAGTCATCAGCTATAAATATAGTTTATATAACACATTATTTATACAGCAAATGAGACTTTGATCAAACAAATGAAAGTCATGAAATTATACCGAATAAGAGACAAATGACATTCAACGTAATATAGTCCGTAGTATAAGGGGAGCAACGTAAGAAAGGGCCATCGTAAAAACAAATTAGTAAGAAATGGGGACGTTACATCAACCTGGGGACGTTAATTAATGATGAATGGTAAGTACCATCTTTAATAACATACAGAAATTCTACTTTTATCATATAGAATATGAAGTCTTCGAAGCCAGACCAGTTTATTTTAAATATGCTCTCTCTCCATAAAGACTTTGTAGGTAAAAAGAGAGACGTTTAATATTGAATAACAGTCTTAGTGTCACGGTGGCTTCATCACTATAACTTCGTATATTATTCTAGAAACCTTTATACTTCACAATTAGTCACAAATGGTAAATGTTCGAATTATATATCTGTAGCCACTCCCTGTACTTACGAAGCAGCTCTGTTTAGTGCCTAGCTGTATCTAGCAGGAATGTCAGCCGGTAAATAATAAAATAGTCCAGATTGGTAATCATAGAGCATAAGAAATACCTAGGCGATCCTGAATGAAATTGGTAAATCTTTGAATCTGTAGAAAATCTATGTCTTGTAGTCTGACGCTGTCTTTCACACTTACATCCATATTATCACACTCGTTGTCATCCCTAGGAGCATGCAGGAATGGAGAAAACAAGTCAATGTAGGGCATTATGAATAATTGTTTCAAAGAGGAACTATATATATATATATATATATATATATATGCATCCAAACAGCAGGCAAAGTGAGTGACAGTTTGCTTCATTTAGTGTGTGTGGCTGCTACTCTAGTCTGAAATATGCGCTCAAGGAGCTATTCCATGAGCCAATGAAATGTTGAAGCTGAAGTCTTTTTTAAAACTGATGAATGAAACATTTCACATATGCAGGCAACGCTGGGATTTCACCCACAACATGGATATCTGCTGTGCACTACCAATGTCACCCAGCAAATATAGCGAGCTATTCCATATTTGATTCAAATTTTAATATTTTTTACTGTAATTTAAAATGGAGGACATTTGTTTTGGCAAGTGTCTGCACAAAAATCAACTAATTCTGGAAAAAGACATCTTTTGTGTCAGCATGATAATATGATGAAAAACAAAAACAGTACTGAAGCCTTCACCAAGAAGTTGTTTCATATTTAATGAAATAAACACAATTAAAAATGCTTTTATGACATTACTTAATATGTGTGTGTGTGTGTGTGTGTATGTGTGTGATCATGAAAGGGCATGGATTAAATCGACCAGTTCAAGTGCCATTTCATATTCCGAATGACCTTCAGCAAGTTGGTTAACGACATGTCCCAAAAGAATGGCTGTATCACTTAGTGGTACATCAGGACAGTGAAGATGACTAGGATCCTGAAATGTACATAGAAAATCTATAGTGTATATGACAATTACAGGTTTAACTTAAGCAAATCTGAAATCTACCCAGCTCCAATTATACACGTACAGTGAAAGCTCATTAATTTAAATGTCTCGGGTCTGTTATAAACACATGGATCTGTCGGTTAGTCTGGACAAACTACCAGATGACATATCATATCCAATTTGACACACACATACTGATTTATTGAGCTCTTGCCGTTAGTAGTAATCTATTTACGATATACTGTTTCGGAAGTAAAACAACCAACTCGTACTAACCAGTGTCTTCAGCCACGATGATACCGTTGTTGAACATTTGGACAGTTTCTCGACACTACCGGAAGGATCGACGATGAGGATGATGTGAGCCAGTCTCTGGCCACACAACAGCAACAGCTTTGAACCAATCATGGCATGATCCATCGCTGTCAACAGTACCTGGATCATGGAATTGATGATGTACATGGTTTAAAAAAAAACACGGGCCAAATGGTTTGTTTTTATTGAATATTTTAGAATTAACTGGATTCATTAATCGAATTATTTCTACTAATGTTCCAAAACATTTGTTGGCTGGAAACCCCCCCCCCCTCCCCCCCAATTAAAAGAAATTTGAGCATTCCTTATAGTTGCATAAATGGCGAACTATAGTCAACAGTAGCTACACCGTGTACCATTAACTAGTTCAGCCAGCATAGAGTGAATGCTAGATCTAAAATGGCTAAAATCCCTGGCTTGAAAATAGTGAGACACAAAATTATTATATAAATAAATAAGATGATTGATGCTTTAGGGCCACTTTTGTGCACATGGTAGGCTAAATGAGCCGAGCGACCTCCAAAGGTAATGAAGCAATGTCAAAGATAAAACACCCTTCAGATATGCCCACGCCAAGTTTTGAACACCGGTGGTAGTGATCTGTGGTCCAACATGCTACCGTAACATCACAGAGGCTCCCATATATAAAGAAATAAGGCATCCAGCTAACTCTGTTACAGACTACTAAGCTAAACTAGGCATTACAGTTCCGCATTATGAATTATTAATCTGTTTCTTTCTGTGAACTGTGTGCCAGGATGCTGACAGGACAAATGTCGAATTTGGAAGTGAGCATGTTGTAAATAAAAATCGGTCTTTACATGCAGATATATTACGATTAATTGGAACATTTATGAAGTGGTTCCCGTGTTTCTGGGGATCAGTATTCTCACCTCTTCAGCTAATTTGTCCAAGCCGCTCGAATACAGTTCGCAGGTATGATGCTGTCTCAGGATGTCAATGTCCACGCACAGGTTTCGGCCGATTTTTTCCATCATTTGAGGCCAGCGTACGTACGACGTACTGCTCGCTCCGGGCCAGATGAACGAAGAAATGGAAGCGGTCGACGGTGAGGGGCTCGCACCATGAACGGGGCTACTAGAGGTGGCTGCAGGGCTGCCAGTTTTGAGAGGGCTGCCTGTGGTGGCTGGACTTGCAGGGTCTGAAGTGGTAGGACTGTCTCTGGTTCCCAGCATTTGGACTGCGTGGCTTATCACGGAGCACATAAACTAAAAAGTAAAATTGGCTATTCGTTACCATCTTCTAAACAGATTATAACTATCCAACGGTAATCATTCCAGTTAACTGAATTATAATATAATGATATATCTAAATAAAAAATCTGTGATAAATCTCATTACCATATATACTCCTGTATGAGTCACACTTTTCGTACACCGATATGTGAGCATGTGTAATTGAATGGAATGGTAAATGAGGCCACGCTAAGAATGGCCACAGAAACCACACCAAAGGAAAATAATTACAGCAAACACTGTGTTAATTACTTCCAAAGCTGATACATGGGAACTATTACTAAACTACTTCAAACAGCATTACAGAAACGAACTCACAGAAGCAGGCAACGTGAAGTGGCTGTCGTTACTTATCTTCACACTGGGTGAAAACGGCCTGGGATTAAATCGACCCCACCAACATTACCAAAAATTTCAAGAAGTGCTCTATCAGCAATGATTTAGATGGTATGGAAGATGACATATCGCAGTATGACAAATCCAACACTGACTCCGATAAAGAAGGTGACAACATGTATGATGACATGATGACACACGAACAGATACAACAGATGTTCAGTGAACAGAGTGATGATGATGAATTTTTTGGTTTTGAACCAATATTGCTGATTTTAGTATGTCTTATACACAGGTTTGACTCCGGGGGGAGGGGGGGGGGTTATTGGTCCTAAAAGCAGGTGCGTCTTAAATGCGAATGCAACTTATATGTGAGTATATACAGTAGATGTTTAGTTTTTTTTCTCAATAATATGAAGCCAGCCGGAGAAGGATGCATTCTGAAATGACTTGGTAGACAGATTAAGGAGGGCAGAGATGGTGTGGCTCTTGGTTGAGACTTGAATGGGCATGTTGGACAAGAGAGTGATGGGTATGAAGGAGTGCAAGGAGCGTTTGGCATTCAAACAGGAAATGCAGAGGGTAAAAGGATATTGAAGTGTGGAAACTGAGTGGAGATGATGATGATCTATGTTTTACGGCCACTTTTGTGCACATGGTAGGCTAAATGGGCCTAGCGACCTCCAATGGTAATGAAGAGAAGTCAAAGATGAAACACCCTTCAGATATGCCCATGCTGAGATTTGAACACAGGTGGTAGTGATCTGTGGTCCAACACGCTACCACTAGACCACGGAGGTACCCTAGAAGTTCCAAGAGATATTGGTGTTGGAGGAGGATAAGAAGTGCGATGGTGTCAACAAGATGTGGGATAGAGAGAGTGAAGGAAGGACTGTACGGTTGAACAATGGGCCAGTGAAGGCATCAGCAGACATGGTGGTGGAATGAGAAGTCAGGGAAGAGAGTCAGTGAGAAGAGACTACAGGTAGAAGATATGGTGCCATGCAAAGGATACTACTGTGGAGGGAGATGCATTGACAGCATATGAGATGGCAAAGAAGGTAGCTGCTCAACTGCACTGGACAGGAGAGAAAGAAATTTAGAGAGAAGCTTAATACAGAGGAAAGGCAGAGATCTGTAGAAGATGGTAGAAGGTGGGATAGTTGAAGGCCCAAGAGAGAGCATCACAGAGGTGCATGTAGAGTGAACATTTGGATAGATGAAAAGTGGGAACTGACAACAGTTGGTCGGTGATATCACTTGTGCAACTGGTCAGGCCTGGTTAAGAAGAAGCCAAAGATCTGTGACATGGTGATAGATGGCAGAAAGGTACTGAGAGACTGGCAGCAGAGTTTGCAAAATTTGTCGGCCCCTTCGACCAAAATATGATGATGTCTGACTTAAATTTATATCAGTCAGCCCATTTGTCTGATAACATTCACGCAGAATTATTGTTAGCTGCTATGGTTGCTATTATTTTGGAGCCATTCTGCGTAATGTGTTGTGGTCACCAGTGACGATTTGCTTCTAATCCATATCCGAAGACAGTAATAATTAGCTCATTTTATTGGGTATTCAGCGTTTTATCGCTTTGAAATGAAAAGTGAAATGACTGACCAAAAAATCAGAATGCGTGGGGCCAACCAAAAATATGGGTGTAAGACCTGTTGACCGACAAGTTAAGCTGGGATTGTGTATAATCTGTGGTAGTCAAGTTTTCTTATATGGATATACAAGAGGAAAGGTAATCCATTAGATTGTGGGTGATATCATGCTATAAAGCTGTTAAACTTAAAACATGGAATGAAGGTATTGGAGAGGATTTAGAAGAGAAGGTTAAGAGAGAAAGTGAGTTTAATGGAAGTGAGAAGGTTCTGGCAAAAAGAAGGCATCGTTTTATATATCTGTAGACCTGGAGAAGGAATTTGTTAGAGAGCCAAGAGAAGTGGTCTGGTGGGCATTGAGGAAACTGGGGATCCAAGAATGGCTGGTGAAAGGGGTAATGATAATACAGTCAGGCTCTGTTATACTGTGGTCCACGACAAAGCATTTTACACGAAATGGCATGAAATCTGCTACTGTATGATAAAATACGTGTTTTCACAGTTTGTAATTCACACGTAAAAAAACATATCCAAAGGCTACAAAGTACCCACACATATATTTATTGAGCCAAAACAGCCGAATCACAACTCTTAATTATTGGTGACTCAACCCACTAAATTTATGTTCTATAAAATTGTTCAATAAAATATGACATTTTCATTACAAAAGCAGATATATGCGCTATTTCTGGTGGATGAATATCACCAATCCAAGATGGCTGCAGCCTTTTGACCAATTTTGCACGAACATTTTATTTTCCACACAAACACCAAGATAACATTTATGTTTAAGTCAGCAAATGATTAAACAATTACTGGAAACATTTATGAAATAAACAGTTGTATGTAATCTTAAAGGATGGTGCAAAACAAGGTGAATACATGGACTCCCTATTATCGCCCACCCCGATGGTGCCCCTGTCTCGCTTCACAATCTACCTATATAACACGGTCAACCGTTTGTGGACCCCAACCACGTGCTATAATGGGGTCTGACTGTATATGACAATGTAAGGACAGTGGTGAAAACAAAGCATAGGAACAGCGAAGAGTTTGAGGAAAAGGTGGAGGTACACCAGGGATCAGTGCTAAGCCCATTACTATGTGTGTCTGTTATGGAAGCACTGACAGGCGAGGCCATGGAGGGATTGGCACGGGGAACCTGTATGTGGATGATTTGGCATTGGTAGCCGAGAGAGCACGAGGGAGTTGAAGGAGAAGGTATTGAGATGGAAAGAGTGTATGTAGGCAAAGGGGTTAACATCAGGAAAATAAAGGTGATGGTTTCAGGGAAGAACTGCAGTGATTGTCATAGAGGTCAAAGTGGTCGTGTGTTGTCTGTGGGAAAGTTGTGAGAAGTAACTCAGTGGAGTGTATAGGCGGTAGTGGATGGGCTCATAGCATTGCTCAGGTTTGAAGGGTTTACTAATTAGAATCTGGGATGCATTTGTGCCAAGGTAAGTGAGAGAGCAAGTGATAGAGAGGATATCGACATACCGGAAAGTATGGATTCATGGATGGATGGATTCAGCGAAATGGTGTGTGTCCAGACAGAGTTGAAAAGTTCTGTTATCTGGCATATGTGCTATAGAAAGATGATGGTGACTGGATGAAGAGAAGCATGTTGTACGAGGTGGATGGTGTGATAGGTAGATGAATGGACAGGATGGCATAGAATCAGGCGGTGGAAAAGGATAGGAGAGAGTGTGGGCTGAACAAGGTAGATGCACAAGATCAGATAAATGGAGAAGGCCGGTACGGGAATCCGACCACCCCATAAGAGAAATGTCCATAAAACGAATTGTTGTTGTTGTGTCATGTATTTTCAATAACATATCACCTCACTCCTGGCTTTTAGTATTGACTCGTCTACAACTCGACAGGGTAGTACTGGTGTTGACTGGAGTGGCTTAAATAATGCACCTTTCCCCTGAAATTGAAATTAAACAAGTTGCTCATCCAACAAAATTACAACTAAATAATTTAGTTCCTCACAACCTAATATAAAATCTCCCCGAATACGCAAAACTGAACACACACACACACACACACAATGTAAACAATCGGTTATGTCGTCATTGGAAAAGAATATAATCTGCTCAAATAAATACATTTTGTTTGACCCACAGAAATATGTAGTTTCAAATTAGACATATAAATGCCATTGAAGGCAGTATTAATCTGGATTGATTTTTCACGTCAATTGTCTTTCATGGCCAAGAAATGTTCTTTCATCAAAATCTTCGACTCCTAGTGGATAAACAATAACATCTAAGTGAGATCTGTAACTGATACTTGCTATTTAAACTTTTGCTGAGGAGCAAATAAATGAGAAACACAACCCTGGGGTGATAATAGATATCCAATGGATAATTAGTCACAGCTAGTACATCTGGTTGAAAGCTACTGGCTAGGGAAGTCAGACGACCAAGTCAAAACATTTTATTAAAGGATGAAACATCACACAGACACGCAGTGTAGTATGATACCTGCTGTGAACTGATTCGGTACCAGTGACTATGATAATATCAAAATCAACCAGCTATTTTACAGGTGACAACTGTAAAGCCAGATAGGTTGACAAAGCCTTAAAAATAGTAATGTGGATTGGGAACACCGATATAGTTCATTGTGACCTTTAACCAGACCCATATTATAATATACAAAAAATATACTCATGATAGCTCTCTTAAATCTGATATTTAAGTATCTTCTATGAAAATATTTTTAATGATAGTTCAAAAGCTCTGTCAAACTGATAGAAACAAACAAGCATTAAAATCATAAACATAACATACGAGGTTAAGCCATACCTTGCTGTCAAACAAGGATAGAGGTCTGACAGACTTCATGTTAAAGTTTAGAATAGCATGCAGCATCACACACAACGAGAAATGGTGTTCTACGAGTTCAAGATTAGCTGGTTTCTGTTCCAGTGCTAACTCGGCTAAAGATGTCGGCCCCTGGACGTTCTGCCAGAGGTCCTCGACATTAACTATAGCCACTTCTTTGCTATCCTCACAAGCCTGCAAATATACAAGGGCCACTGGCTTAGGAAAGATACGTACCAACCATCTCACTCATATGGACGCATTATCATTTAGTGGTAAAATGATCATTGCACGAACAATGAAAGCATTGAAAGCCACTTACCTGTAACATTGTTTCTAGCAGGTCCACGGTAATTCTGATGAATTTGTTTAATGAGACATCACTAAGTCCGACCTCCTGCAGACAGTAAAATACCGAATAAAAAGTCGGTGACAATTACGTACAGTGACTGATGCCGACTAGATAAGCAATAATGATAAAGCTGATAATGTAAAACTCATGCATACCTTTCTACAAAGCCTATCCTTTGGTGCCTTTCCCACTTTTTCTATGAGGAATGCCGTAGATGACAGCTTCTTGACGACAAACATGTGCCACACCATCATAGCAACACCTGGAGAAATAGCCAACAGAAACACCATGTTCAGATGTCAGTGAACACAGTAAACTTTATCAATGTATACGAATATGCTAATAGACAGTGGTCGTAACATGCCATGATGACACATACAGAGATCCCAGCCAAAATGGTCATACAACAAGTAGGAAAAGTGGGAGTTTCTAACCTCAAAAGTAGGAGAAAAGTAGGAGAGAGAGATAGAGAGAGAGAGAGAGAGTAGGACACAATGTGGATAGGAGGTTGCATTATCTGAATAAGATACTACACGTTTTCTTGTGTACAGCTACAGTAGCTGCTTTCATGAACACGTCACTTCTGAAAATATTTGAACTTCGAAGCAACACAGTAGTTGACGCATAATTATTACATGCACTCATGCATGCACAAAAACATATTACAGCTTCCCACCCATATAAATGTACTTAATTTGATTGACAGGTACACAATTGATGGATTGATATTTTATAATGGACCAACTGTTAGAAGATGGTGAAAAATAGGAAATCTAACCCAAAAGTAGGAGGTCTAGTCAACATATAACAATACACAATAGACACTAGTAGTAGTAATAACATGTAATCATGACACATAATATACAATATCCATAACATGGTATAATGATACAATATATACAACATTAACTTAATTACTTTTTGTAAAATAATTATCTCCTCTGTTACTATGTGTACAAAGTTTTAATTATTCTAAGTGCTTTGTTATATAAACAAATAGTTTGATATTATCCTCACATCTACACAATCTATAGTATAATATAATGTTGACCATCTCTGTCAGATACTAATCTAGAGCTCGGAAGGACGAAATAGACATTACATGTATTTTATAGCTGAGTGGCACAAACCAGATAATAGTCTACTACAGAGTGGGCCAATCCAGATACTAACCTACTACAGAGTGGGTTGAGCCAGATACTAATCTACATCTGAGTGGGCCAAGCCAGATACTAACCTACTAGAGAGTGGGCCGAGCCCAGGGAACCCGTTTAACCCTAAAGGGGGGCCTGAAAATTGGGGGGCCGAGCTCAAATAATGAAATTGGGGAAAAAAAAGGGGTGGGAAAAATTGGGCCTTTATTCCCATTTCGAACCTGATGAAATTAGAACAGCAACAGTTCAAATTATGACCCCCCCCAAAAAAAATTCAACCTTCATGGATTTCTATTAAAGTCACAAAATTTTGCATGATGACAATAAAGGTAACCTACACAGCTGATCTGTTATCACAGTCCTTAGCTGTTACTAAACATTCACTGGTCATCTGAGTACACCTGTAGATAATAATTCTTTCAGCACTGTCGGTTTTTTCTTTAAACAAATATGTCTTTGTATTTTTATTTAAACTAGTATTAGAAACCTAACAATAGCTCCAAAGCTTACATTTCTAATGTAAAACCTACTTGCTAACAAGTAAAGCTATTTGACAGCTGTAGAAGTGAGTGATTGGTTTGTTTAGCCAAGCTGCTGGTCATACCTAGGACACGTGCTAGGAAAGTTTCCCACAAACAAGTAACTTGATTCAATTTGAACTCTAATCTGGAAAATAGCAGTGCAGTGTTCTAATCACTACACTACAGGAGTACCCTGTTTATCTGTGGGAAAAACAGATCAGCGGAGTAACAAGACATTATATATATATATATATATATATATATATATATAAAATGGCATTAGCAAGTGGCCGGGATAATCATCCTAACTTACCATGCTGAAGAATTGCATTCTGGATACACTTCAGATAGGCCAAAGCTTGCTCCATTGGAAACACCACCTGAACACAGAGAAATCCAGAGATGTTACGAAATGGGACACTGATAAAAACTGATTTTCTTGTCACTTGACGTCTGGAGGAACAATTTTTAGTTAACGGTGGTACATGAAGAAAATTACTGTTATGATTAGTGAAGGTAGTCACCATTAGAATATTTGATATACTCACTTCAGGATCTTTATTCCAGAGTACCATATATTCCCAGGTACAATTGGCCATCAGAACATCTGAATCTAAGCTGTGTGGCAGACGATGTTGTACTTCCTGCAGTTGGGCTAAATTGACAACAAAATATCACTAACCATATATCTGGTTGGATTTATTTTGAGGCCGTCTAATACTGGGCGTATAAGTTCGTATAAATACTAAGTATCTGATCAGATTAGTCATTTTTTTGGCAAGTATTATGTCCTAAATATAATCTGCTAAATCTGAAACCTAATTAAAACCAACACAAAAAGTTGGGCTGTGAAAATATTGCATCCATGATGCCTTATTATGTAATAAAAATAATATTTTCACTATTCCAAAGTAAGCGATGTTCCAAGAACTAAGCAAAAAGTGGAAATTGATTCAAACAAGGCCACAT
The DNA here is from genome assembly GCA_025642065.1 of Paralvinella palmiformis. NCBI lineage: Eukaryota > Metazoa > Annelida > Polychaeta > Terebellida > Alvinellidae > Paralvinella > Paralvinella palmiformis. Next base: position 490,257 of record JAODUP010000186.1, read on the forward strand.
AACATTTGACCAAATTTAACCAACCATAAAAATTGTTCTGTGTACTGAATTTCTTTCCCTGCTTACGAGCACAATATTACAAAGTGGCACTCTATCTTACTACAAACAACGCTAATAGGCATCAAATATTTGTAATGATGGCACATACTAATAATAGGACTAATTGCTGATTGGTTGGGTGTGTACTTCTTGCTCGACCCCTTGACAGTTTCATCAGTCTCCATCGGTTCCTCTTCGTGTTTCTCGGTCGACTGCGACAAGCAAAGCATGCTGGGAAAGATCCCCTGTCCGGCTATCCACTTTGCAACAAATTCTGGCAAAACACCTGAAAAGTTCCAACATCCAACATAGCAGTAAATCAATATCCCTTTTCCATTGTTTAGAAAATAATTGTGGAATAATGGAATGCCAGATAACAAAAACCTGTATTACTTGAACAACAATTGATGATGATGATTGATGCTTTAGAGCTATGTTTGTGCATATGGTGGGCTAAATGTGCCGAGCGACCACAAAAGGTAATGCAGTCAAAGATGAAACACCCTTTAAATATGCTCACACCAAGATTCAAACTCAAGTGGTAGTGATCTGTGCTACCAATTACACCACGGAGGTGCCCCTGAACAGCAACTGAATGAACTATGAAACTTACCTCTACCCCCATCCAGAACCTTTTTAACAGAAACAATGATAGGCTCCGGTTCCCAAGCTGGTTTGTTAACAAGGCCATCATTGGCCGGTTTCATCTGCAGCAGACACTGAACAGCCAGTAAGTCTTCGAGTTGTTTGATAAGGACAGTCCACTGAGTGCGATCAATACTGACGGACTCCCACTCAGATAAGTCGACTTTATCCGATCCAGTACTTCCAGTCAGCATGCTATCTCTCTGTCAGATGTAAATAAAAAATATTGATGATGATGTGCATGCTTAAAAATGGTTATAAATGAAAATAATATTTCAATACCATGTCAACAAATTGTCTGAATTTAGTGAAACAGCAGTCCCTTTATTAATCTATATGTATAACATATTTACCATTGCACACTGCGCCATCTCCATGGCAACACTGCGGCTCACGAGTGCAGCTAGTAAAGCAGAACTGATGTTGGTTGCCTGGCAACAAGCTGATCTAATATTTTGCCACCAAGGAGATATCTTGTCATGTTCAATAATAATATCTAAATGATCTGCAGAATATATATATATATATATATATATATACAACACACGTAAATATTTTCCAAATAATTAGCATAGGCTGGGGAATAAATTAATCAACCTAATACAAGAAGACCTACATATATATAGATTAAAGTTAAAGCTTAAACTCCGATCACTTTGACCAGGAGTTTGTTAAGCCATTAAGCTGAGTTCGTTTTTTAGGCCTAAAATATTATGATTTATGGTAGTACAGCCCATTAAGCCAACCTAAAAATCTGAACTTTTCCCTGCAGTATTTCCAGCCATCCAGGTAACGTTTTGAATGCAGGAAATAGTACCAATGTGTTTTGTATACTATCAATAGATCAAGGCAAATCATAACGATCGTTTACACAAACTGTTAGCGCATACATAGGACTTCAAACTTAAATAAATGGAGTGATTAAACATTCAATGAACTGCATATAAAGTCAATGACTTAGAAATAATTAAATATATTGTCAATTACTACTGAGCCTTTGATGGTACGTTTTTGTCACTAACGTGGCAATAACTGAGACAATATAAATTACCGGTATATGCGATCAGTTAGTAACTAACTCTCTATTGAAAATAAATAAATTAATCAGTAATTATCCCATTATTAGTATAAATATGCCCAGACAAAATATGTATATGGGGTACCCTAATGTCTATGCCACCAAATGAATGAGATACGATGCTCTTGGGTACAGGTTGTCTTGGGTATGAGTTGTCTTATTACTGATGCTGCCTTCGAATTGAAAGTCGTGAAATGCACTACTGAGTCCAACAACATTCATCCATAATTACAAAAATCAGATAATTCTACATATAACTATGTATTTTCATTATAAAGCCATGTATAATTATCATCAACTTGTTTCACTTCTATTTTCACTCCATGACTGCATGAGTTTAAATCAAAATGGCTACTGATGTCTGTTAGCATCTAGATCTAGACTAGCGTCTAGAGACTAGACGGCTGCTAACACACTGAAATTTGTTCTCCCGATGACTGGATTTGTTGACACTGAAATAGCAGCAGCCATTAAGTCGACCCCCCAAAATAGGGGTCAAAATGTTGACGCAACGTATCGGCTTAATGGCCTGGGCCCTAGACTATGTCAAATTACATATAATTTTACCTTTCAGACAGCTTATGCTTTTGACCAATGAATGCAGTGCTACAAGGTCATCCAACGATCTCCTGTCTTCGGCTAGCCAAAGGCACAGTAGCAGGATCTGAAATGACATAAGCCAAATAAGCGTCCTGCGAAATGATCTTTGCTAAATGCTGTCTATAGACAGCAGATGTAAATGGCTGAAAGACGTTAACCTCGAGATAAATACAGTTTACGAATTAACAAACCATCAGATCTTCGGGAGGGATATGGCTTTCCCTCAATGATCTGTTGTAATCACTGGATGTACCATGCTGTAAGCTGGATCTAAACAGGAAGTTAGCTGTAAGATAATGATAATAATAGTTGTAGAGAAGGGTAATGTCAAATACACGGCTATGGCATTGATATTACAGACCAATACAACAACAATAGGTTATATACTATCAAATGTGTGTGTGTGTGTGTGTGTGTATGGGGGTGTGCCAGCCAGCCAGCCAATGAATGTGTGTGTTTTTCTATTTTGCCCATTAACCCGACATCGCACCACACAACGAACCTAGCCGATTCAGCTTAGCCTCATGAATACCAGTCTGTAGATGAACATGTATTGTACTACTTCTTGGACTGCTGACGCCATCACACGACTCGATGGTACCACTACTGTCATCTTTTGCGCCTGTACCGGTGGCACCATCTGGTGGACCCTGACTGACACCGTCGCCCAGGCTGGCTGTACTATCAAACATACTGCTTGGTACATTGGTGGTTGTAATGTCTGAGGCTGCATCACATCTCATCATTTGGCATTCAAAACAGCTGAGGAACTCATACACACTAAGCTCTGAGGTCTCTCTGAATGTGACATGAAGCTCTCCAGATTTCAATATGTTGTACTTATCAAGCTGGTTAATCAGATGTTGCATTTCTTCGGATTCAAGCGACAGCAGCTTACAGAGAGTCTGTTGAATATCAAATGTATATTTTTTTATTCATGTGTGATATTTTACAATATGGCATCATACTGGTACACACACACACACACACACACAACTTGCCTCACTATTGGGCTTAATGTCCATACGGTATTCAGTATCACTGTTGATATTATGCAATTCTGTATATGTATTAAGTAAATGTTGCTGAGCCTCACAAAACTGTAACAAAGCACGGCTCTCATAATCTAAGGCCTTTTCTTCATCCTCTTCACATCCAGAGGCTATAATATCAACAATACGAGGACATTAATGACACAAATCATTATTATTATTACTAATTACAGTATACAGCAGCATTATACACATAATAATAATAATTATGGCATAAAAGACCAAATAAATTCATTGTTCACAGTTTTATTCAACTTCAACAATTATTTAAATGATTGTAGAGATTAAAAAGTAAATAAGAGCACTCATAAAATAGCAGAATGGTAAGAAACATGAGTTGATACAATTAATTATTATTAAGATAATGCTTAATACATTATTGTACTGATATTATATAAACCTATAGGAATAAAATAGATGAACACAGTATACACTTTTGAGTGTTTTGGGGGCAATTAGCTAACTGATGCCGTGTGGAAAAAACTGACATTGAATGACTGTGCAATTTATTAACATCAACCAAAAACTAATAACTGTGTCTGATAAATGAGCAGATTATTAATTTTAAATGATTCTGCTGTCTCTATGTGATAAGTCGTCGTACTGACACTTCATGGTTGGTATTCATAATCTAAATACACGATTCACAAGGTTAATTATGAAGTTTGCTTGACCAACTTACCAAGCCCTTCCAGTTGCTTAGCTACAGCTCTAGTGACGACTAGCAGGAAGCTAGGAGACAAATACTTTGTCTGTAAAACTCGCTCCAGACCCTAGCAGGAATGGTTTGCAAAAGGTCAGTATATTTCACATGAAAATCACACCAGTAATGCATACTGTAATTGCAAATATTTACATAAACCCCATTAAAGTAAAAAATCATAAAAATTATAATAACTGTATTCATCTGCCACATTCTTAATTAAATTGGACACCGACTGGCCTAAATTGTGCTAATGTGTTGTTAAACAACATTCATCCATCTTACATTCTGAAATAAAATTAGTCATATCTGTTAGCCAGAAAGGCGGTGTTTATGACTGATAAGGCCGGATCATTGCTTTCAATCGATTTATTTCTCAGCTTAGATATTTATCTTAGCCAGTTTTCCTGTTTAGCCATTTGAAGCTAATGTAAGGATTAAAAACACGGAATGGATGATGCCTTGGCAGTGAATAAAACTGGACTAGCAACACATACTTCAGGGCTAAAATATTTATTTCCCGTTTGTAACAATGAACATTTTGTATGCTTGATAAATATGACACATTTACATTGCTTATGTGACAAACATATATATATATATATATATATATATATCAAGTGTGAATAGCCTTTTACTTCATTAGTACATAACGAGTTAAACAAATTGGTAGACTACAATTGGCACTGGCAGATTGGTGAGTTAGCTTATCATGTAATCATGGCAAAAAATCTTCAGTATCATTGCAAAAAGGGATTTAAAAATAACTTCTAGATCATTTAATCTAAGCAACGACTGATTTTCAAATAGAGCATCCCATTTCACAAAACATGTTATTTAGCAACACCCCAGTTAATGGGATAAAACTGTATTCCTATATTAAGTCTTAACAATAAAGTTACCTGTTGACGAAGGCTTGCAATCTTCATATCCAACAGTGTTTCGATTACTTCAGACTGTAGAGATGCTGCAATGTATTATAAATTATAAATACAAATAGTTAGCAGTAGAAGTGGCAGTCAAAATAAGCAGTCTATGATGATCTATTGTCTCAGATTTTGATCATTTCTGTAAAATCTACGATCAGAACATGTCTAAGAAGCACCTTAAATGAACATACCTCCTTCCACATTATGCTCTTTCAGTGAGATCTTTAATTTTTTCAGCAGGTGCATGTCTCTGGCTCTTTTACTGTTCTTGTCACTGAAATATTGAATACCCATCTATAATAATATAGTTGTATTATTTACCAGAGGAGATTAGTATAGTGTTTTTGTTTTATCCAAACCAATTTGCAACTATTAGCAATTAAGCAATAAGCACCTCAGAACAATATTTCAACAAAGATTCTGATGAATGTTTTGCTGATTCTTCCGGCAATTAAAAAGGGAAACTACTACTGTATTAATCTTAGCCAAGGTACTACCGGTCTAGTAAATGTAAAGGCAGCTATCCTACTTTGTGCAAAGAGTAAGCTAAACTGGCCAAATAACCTCAAACGTAATGAAGCAAAGTGAAAGAGGAAACATCTTTCGGACATAGTGCACCCACGATTTGAACCCACGTGCTAGCAGAATGTGGCCAACTGCACTACCAGTAAGATCATGGTGACACCCTGTATTGTTGATCTAGTGGATATTCAATTTGTTCATTTCAACATTCATAATACATAATTTTAATGAAAACAAACACATATAGAATGTTGAAAAGGATGACGCTTCATATGAATATCTATGTTTGTGTCATCACATAAAAGCATCGAGGTGTGCAGCACCAATTGTTGAATGATTGCATTTATATTTCCAAATAGCAATATTTACAGTTGACCTTGGTACCAGGAAAAAAATGCATATTAATATCAGGTGAAAGCTAGTACATCTATGGCACTTGATGAAAACATACATTAGATGAATTTTGACACACTTTCAATTTTTCTAATACAAAATCACAAGCCATAAGAAATTTGGCAAGAAGCGTTCAACACACAGCTGAACTGTTAGTACCCATCTCAGTGCTCATTTAACCCTTAAATGTCAAAGAATTCAGCTTATTTGGATTTTGTTCCAATCACTAAAACTAATTTTTCGACAAGTAATATCAAACAGAAGTAATCATGAAAAGTAATTACCTAAGCACCAGATGGAAGGGTACTTCAATAGTTCGGATGGATCCTTCTGGATCCAGTAAGTATATGTGGTGAAGCTGCACGCGGAATTCCTTGTAGGTGACATTGTTTAATCCCATCATTCCATAAGTCGGACATAACATACGGCACCATTTACTGACATTGAAGGCAGCCACCCTTGGTCCAAGTTGAGCTGTCCAAACCTGAATAAGAACATTTGTGTATGCCGAAGAATGTTACACGAGAAGTTCGTTCTCCAAGCTACTGATCAACATTCACCAAGACGACGTGATCAACAGACCATCGTACCATACCTCTAATATGCCTCTTCTAGGTGCATATATGACTAAGAACATGGCACGTCTGGCTACATAAGGAGAACAGTCTTTATCGTGATGTGCGTCTTCTTCCACATCAACCCAGCCAACCTGAGCATCTCTGTATCCTGGCAATAATAATCATTAGCAAATATAAATATATATACTTTCTACAGAATGCAGACAAAGTAAGAGCTTATATTGCTAAAGTTGCAGCAGATGAAATAATAACTTCGAAAGAGTGAAAATTGTCCCCAAACCAGCTGATGTATGTACATAAAATGTGGAATATGATATGTATTTCATACAATCATGATTTTTTGCTTAATTTAAATCTTAGGTAAACACATAATAAAGTACTGTATGAAAATTTTCCCCAGCATACATTTCTGTAATTTGCACATTTAGCTCTGTATGAACTTCTCTACTTGGTTGGCAACATTTGAACTATCCTATCTATTGAGATACAGCCTGAAACCTTATTAGAATTCTAAGGTATCAAATGATGATGATAATTGGTGTTTTATGGCCACTTTTGTGCACATGGTAGGCTAAATGGGCCCTGAAGCGCCCTCTGAAGGTGATGAAGCGAAGTCAAAGATGAAACACCCTTCAGATATGCCCACAGCGAGGTTCGAACTCAGGTAGTAGCGATATGTGATCCAACGAACTACTAAGGTATCAAATGAGGATGGTGATGAAGAATTGAACACTCTACTTTCAAATAGGGAGTAAGTCAGTAGTTTGTTTAGCCTCACAACTGGGGACATGTGGCCAAGGGAGAGACTCTTTAGTAAAACCTCTCACAAACACAGACCTTATGAGTTAGTCTTGAACCCACAACCTGTCCTGTTATAGGAATATATATCCTTTAATCATAATACTGTGCAGAATACGAAGTGTCTAAACTCATTTCTCACAAACATGTGAACAGTATATATAAATAATATAATTAACTCTAGCAATTTACATAGTGCCAGGATACCTATAGTCATAGCTGTCCATTTTGAACTGATCAGGAAAATGATTCAGTCTACAATCAACGTTTGACAAATCAATGACAGCACTGGCTCAGAGTTAAATACTTATTTCACTTGAAGGAAAAGCCAATTTATCTTGAGACACCCATTTTAATATTTTAATGCTAAAAGAAGCTTGTAACTTGTAAACAACAGACATGGTGCTTGGATCTCAAACTGCCTTGGATGAAATAACGAAGCTAACCAATTTTATACAATGATCTTTTGCAATGGTTTATATCTGAAGGGATTAAATATTTCAGTGAAAAGAGAGCCATAGCACGTATTTGTTCTTTTTGTGGTTTACAGTAACAAATATCATAATTTTGCAAAGGAATGTCTTGAAACTAAAGTGTCTATGGACAATACTTTTCACATTTGAACAATAATACTAAACTATGCACTACTCTAACTAGACATGGGGTCAATTCCATTTTGTCAATTCCAATTCCATTTAATCCATTTGGTCAATTCCACATCAAATTTATCAATTTCAATTCAAAATTTATCAATTTAAATTCAAAATTTACCAATTTCAATTCAAAATTTATCAATTTCAATTCTGTTTTTTACAGATTCTTTTTTTACCTACTACTTTTGACCACGAGTAGGTACTCAGAGTAGCTACTTGGAATAAATACTCTGAGTAGTTTATATTCCAAGTAGGATTGTCATAGAAAAGATATTTTTGAATTAAAAATTTAAATGGTAAATTAATTTGTGGATTTAAATTTTTGGTGGGAAACTTCAATTCCCAATTTATCAATTCCATTTTTTAAATAATCAATTCCAATTCTGGAATTGACCATCAATTCCAATATTGAATTGACCCCATGTCTGATTCTAAAATTCTGCAAAAAAAAAAAGCTAACCTTTCCACATTCTGATAACAATACCTCTCCACACATCGATAACCATTACTCGACCAAAACTATCAGTAACAGCAGCCATGTTGCTGTCTGGTGATAAGACAACTGACTCTCCTTCACGGCGTTTATCATGTAGACCAAATCTGAAACACCATCAGATCATCATGTGTGTGTGTGCATTTGTGGCTTCATGCTTATACATCACTGTACTTATGAGTCAACATAGGGTCAATCCCATTTTGTCAATTCAAATTCCAATTTATCAATTCCAATTTAAAATTTATCAATTCCAATTTTACCTACTCTTTTTACCATGAATAGGTACTCCAAATACCTACTTGGAATACCTACTCCAAATAGTTTATATTCCAAGTAGGATTGTCATGGAATAAATATTTCTGAACTAAAAAATTAAATGGTAAATTAATTTGTAGATTGATTTTTTTGGTAGCAGACCTCAATTCTACCAAAAATTGATCAATTTAGTTTTTTTTTTAAATAAGCAATTCCAATTCCAAAATTGAATTGAACCCATGTCTGCTCATGAGTGCACGCGCACACACACACACACACTCAAAAGCAAAGCCGGTATTATTAATTATTTATACTTTTGTATCATATCTGGTAGTGACATAAACACATTATCATTATACCTTGGTGGTAAACTTGTAGCTGGTTCTATCTTTGGTTTTACCTTCTCTTTGTTATTTTCAGGTATCTGTCTACCACCAAACCCTAACCAACCACTTGATGGAATAAAAAAGACAACAATATTATTTACTGATACATAATGAGCATAACAACATACAAATATCAATTATGGAATTTTTATTAAAAAAATATGGCATATCTGACACAAACAGATTTCATCTACAAACCTAGCAGCTGAAATCTGTGAGAATAATGCAGATTTGAGCTTGTTGGCTACAGCATGAGCCACATCTGATAACATAGGCTGAGCACTGCCCTGTAAACGACATAAAAACACGATGTTAAATCTAAAATAAAGAATTATAAATTCTTTTCATATGATCTGCAAGAAACAATTTAGAGATTTTGTACTATAACTCACTGATGTACAATGAGGTACAAGCAATCAATCAGTGCTTAACATAAAAATATTATCCATTTCGATCTCTCATTATTTCGATATATCTGTTTATCTATAAAATCAACTCATCTGTACATTTCTTGAACTTAATCAATTTAATTGATAAATCTCCTGCTATTTTAAGCTGTGGCAGACTTTCATTTATGTGTTATATCATGACGATCGGCACAAACTCTACTTGATCCAACTGACCTCAACTGCATAGAAGAATCCGGTGTATGGTGCAACACCTGTCGTCAAGTACAGGTGCGAGGCTGGTGGGGTGGATCGTATTGTTGCTGTATAGCCTCCGATCATTGAAGCTACATGCATTTGATCAAAAGGATTTGGTGTCTGTAGGCCTAAAAGACAGCATTCCATTTTAATGCATACATCAAGCAAACTAAGCAATCTAATTACGTGATATATGCCTGATTATTGAAAACTGATACAAAATCATACCACAAGAAGTATGATCCAATACAGCATCTTGTTCTTGTAAACCCCATTTTTTGTATGCTAATGGTGGTGGCTGTATGAAATCACTACCACATGCTGCAGCTACAAAATAAGTTAAATACAATATTGATAAATGTTATACATCATGATAGTGGCCATAGATGATTTTCTAAATTAACATTTACCATCAAGCATGCAATTTATTGCTTGCTCACAGCAACAATTAAATATTGTGTAACTGTTACAAACCTCTGGCAACTTGATTTCTACATGCTCTAAGAGACTGAAACAAGCTGAAACCATCAATGGTAACTAAGGACTTGATGTATAATATACTCAATTCTTCATGCTGTTAAAGTACATAAAAATTTATAAATATATATATATATATATATATATATATGTGTGTGTATATATATACATACACACACTCATACATATAAACACAATAAAATTCTTTAAATTACAGACTTTGATTCAGTTAAATAAACTATATAATATCACAGAAAGAAACTATGCAATCAAGATCATAATATATATATATATATATATATATATATATATATGAATACCTTTTCAGCATCAGCAGCATGTCTTGGGGGCTCATATGTTCGACATTTTATTTTCTGGACTGGTTCTAGGCTAAATATTTGTGATAACAATAGTGCTCCACTCTAGTCGAAGAAATGGACAGAAATTAGTTGTTTCTATTAAAGAAGACAATAAATAATTGTGAAAAAGTTCTCTAATGAGATTGATCTAAACTGCTTTGGTTAAGGTAGCAGCAAACTAAACCCCCCCCAAAAAGTCATCTTACCTCTGTGTACATGCGTACATAACCAGAACTAAATCCGACAATAACACAAGTCCAGTCTGGGCCACCCTGGGTACTCCTAAAACAAACAAAATGTGATATAAAACAAAGTAATTCACTGTTCCAGAAAATTACTAATAATTCCCATTCTTGCAGTAATCAGAGCTGCGAATGAGACTAACTGATATTATTATCCACCAGGTGTCAGCTCCGGGCAGACAAGTGTTAAAGTAAAGCTGTGTTCTGATAGGTATCTGCACCAGTTTTTACATTACAACAAAGCATTTTATTGCTTACCACACTCTGTTCGAGTTATATTACAACCATGTGAAGCAAATAGAAGTGTGTTTCAGGCAACTAAACACCATTTGCTTCGATGGATAATGTGTGAAGAGCTCATTCAAATTATGTTCATATCAGTATTTGAAACAGTATTCTAGGCACAATTTTAATTATCGTACCACACTTGATGTTACTTTGTCATGCATGAAAAAGTATGGCAAAAAATGACACAGAAATGTAGGTTTCATTCAAATTATTTTACACATTATCAGAAGCTTCTCACCTCTTCTGAGAGGCCAGTGGCAGACACATTACAGAGGTGATGTCTTCCCTATAAACATAAAACCAGATTAACACATAATATACTTGTCAACTTATCAAAGTTAACACTGTTAATTATATATATTATATAAACAACAAATTAGACTAAATGCTGAATCACAAATAATAATGATAATAATTGAATGAATGAAGTTTATTTCCATGTGAACAATACAATACTATACAAAGAAAAATATACTCAACAAGCAATAACAAAACAAAAAACAACAACCTGCACATGGAAATGGGGGAAGATAGAATTAATATTATAATATTGACTGATAAACGTGTTAAATGATGTTCTCTGGGTCATCTTACCCTTCTTCCTGTTTAACACAACCTTGGAATGCTACATGATAAGTGATCTGTATGTCTTCCTGACTTGAGTTCCATTTTTCTGTGAAATGCAACACATTCATTTAAGTCAATTCAGAACTTGTATGACATTTGATACCGTTTAACATTTGTCAGTTCGAAATATCAACCCCTTACAGATGGTCCTACAAGAAGTGATTACGTATATTTACGTTCGAGAAGGACGAGTTTGTCATCACATGCTATGGCCATGAGATCTGCAGCAGGTGACAGTGAAACTTGACATTCCTGTAACCAAGACAGAGCATGGGTATCTTGGCCAGTCACTTCCATTGCTTCTTCCTTCTCATCTTCATCCTTCCAACCCCAATCAGTATCATCCCAACCTTCGAAGGTTTCTGCAGCAGAAGACGTCAAGAATTAGCCTCCAGTTCATACATTTATATCAGCGTATGATGATTTTTATTGTCCGACTTCAAGAAAATATATGGGTAAATGATGAACTTTGTGTTGACTGTTTTCTTAAGTTAGTTTACACATATATATATATATATATATATATATATATCTGTGTGTGTGTGAGACCTGTAAATTTTATCTATAACTTTTTTTATAATATCTTGAAGTACATTGCTAATCAGAGTTGGGATGATTACAGGACCAAAGTAATTGATTATGAATACCTGATAACATAATGATTACAAGAACAATGATGACTGTAATCAAATAATTATGATTGTAACTGCATTGTAAAGTAATCACGAATGCAATCACAATTACAATGTATACCACCCAAATATGAATATGCTGTGCCAATGTTATTCACTCACATGTACTGTACTGATATCACTACTAGATGAAAATATTGGATCTGTTTTGCTGTACATGACTCCTTCAAAGGCATAATCTCTTAAAGGGATAGTCCACCCTCAGAAAAATATTTGAGGACTAATACAGCTATACTGACAAATATCATAATAATGTCAAAATGTGTAAATGATCACCCACATATTAATAATCCAGTTCAAAGTGCTGATTAATAGGCTTTTAATGGCCTGTGGGCACCGCCATTTTTAAGATTCTGTATATCAGTATCCCAAACTATTCCCAAGTGGTCCGACTCCAAGTGTGACATATTGCAACAGGTTCTGGAAAAGTTGCCACATGAAGACATTTAGCCACTCATTTTTATGGAAACCTCAATGCTAATAAAAGGTTCACTGGCTTTGCCACCAGAAATTTGCAATCCACCTTTATTTATTTCTTCAGAATCCTGTTTTTACATATTACATAAAAGTGAAAAACATCAGTGATTTTACAATAGATAATAATATTAAGTTAACTGTTCCATTGCTTCAGGCACAAAGACAGATGATGACAGAAAATTGCAGTGAGTGATATCACATTCACTGCATACAACATAAAGTGCAGGCACTAAAACCACTAATTACAGGGGAAAACCAGATTTTCCACAACCATTCTGATGTTTAGTGTGTTAACCATTCTTACTTAGCATATGGCCAGATTCAGATTGTTCCCATGTGCTCTAGTGGGATTTTCTTGGACTAACTTTAAGATGACATAGATTTATAACAACACCTGACAATGGTGGACTCAATTTAAAATAAGGGCAATTTATAAGGTTCAGTTTCTTATATCTTCAAGATTAAACAAACATTTTGCACACGAATATATTTTACATTGTCAGTGAAAACTTTTAACATTGAAAAAAATACTCTGAGGCTCCAGAATGAGACCAAATTAAGATACAACTTCTCCCCTCAATGTTAAGGTATGTAGTAATATAAGTTTGGAGTTTAACCAAGATCAAGCTGGTTTTGCTCAGCCTGCTGGATTAAACTCAGGTTCAACCTGAGTTTTAGTAGTTTGATCTGGATCAAATTGTGTTTTCATCAACAAAAGCCCTGGTGGTCAACATAATTATCTAAAAATATGCACAAAAGGTTAGAATACCATGAATTTTTAAGATAGCCTTATTAATATAATTATAATATATATATGTATTAATAAACTACAGTGATCATGTACTGATTTTATTTGTTGGTAGCCAAAGCTAATTACACTGTTCTGTGACTCGTTGTTCATCTGGTCTGTTAATTAGTTTCTGTAGCCTAGGAGATGGGGCTTATTAAACTGATTTAATCAGCAACAAGATGACCAGAAATGACACTGCCATTCATTTAGGCTGATGTATATATATATATATATATATATATATATATATATATAGCTGACCATGTAGTGCCAATGGTTTCATTTATTTCTCCATATGGCAGGAGATCAAGATAAAATAACACCATCCCATGAAGTAAGAATGATGCTCGGATAATTTCATGTTGGCATCAATCAGGGTTATCCAATATAAATAAAATTATTAATTAAAACCACTGCAGAGAATACGTTTATTTATTTTCAAAATATTTATTAAATCATTTACTATCACACCATTTACGAGCATTATATCTCATACCAAAAAGTACACCATTTTACATAAACTGCTGACTGCGATATGTTCAGACACATTACTAATAGACGATTCCTAGGATGAATGGCTTCTACTGAAACTCCATTTACCAATCAATAAATCACAAAACGATGAGTTTTTTTCTACAACATGCTATAGTCATGGTTCCCACAGCCAAGGGAATATTATTTTCTAGGACATTTCAAGCACAAAATTACAATTTCCCAGGACAAAGTATACAACATTTAAAGGTAATAAATCAAGATATTGGCGAAAAAACAGATATTTTTAATCGATATATGATGGATTATTGACATTTGTATGGCACAGCCTATTCCTCCTCAGCCCTTCTAGCTGTTTCATCCACCCACTTTTATTTAAATTTTAACTAACATGGGAAATCAACACTATGTACCAGTATACTTTTTTCTTCTTCATTGATCTAAGTTTTCTTCCACAGACATAATATTTATTCACAGGCGTTTTTGTGGATTTTGTGAATTTTGTTTTCCGACATATTTCCTGTTTTTGTCAAGCTCAAATACTTGGAAATCAGTCTAGTTCTGCATAATAAAACCCTGTAATTTATATCATGTATTGGTATACGTTTTGATTTATGACCTGTAGTTTAAAATAAAATTATTTTTATTATCAAACACTAATTTTCTGTCAAATTTTAATTCCCATACAATGATACATGGTCAGACACTGCAAAACATTAATGATTATGTTTTGACAATTCCAAGAAGGGTTGGCAGGTTTAACCTGCCTGCTGGGTTAAACCCGGGTTGGGCTAAACTGGGTTAAACTAATTTTTATGCATAATGCACCACTAATTGATTCAAGAAACCAACTAAATGCAAATTAAACATTTATTGTCTATAATACTATATTGAGCACACAAATAATAATATACTGCACAAAACAATAACAAAAGTGTTCAGATATTCATCAGTCTAATTCAGCACCACCACGAAGTTCACGATAGCAAGAGACAAGCTTGGCTGCTTTCTCCAGACCCAACCTGTTACGCAGCTTGGTCTGGGTAGCGCCAAAGTTGGAGAAAATTGTCAGCATCTTAACAACATTTTTTTTAAACACATAAAAACACATAAACCCAGTTTAGCCCGGGTTTAACTAGTAAAAGCCAGGTTTAACATACCAGGCTGCGCTAAACCAGTTTAACCCAGGTTAAACTCCAATCCTGATTCCAAGTGTTCTGCAAGTGAAATATTTGTTGGACAAATGCAGGTTGGAATCGACTTACCCAGCCCCATTTAGGGCCAAGTCATAATGAGCTATGAACAAATAGACAGCTAGATACAACTTGGATGTAATAAATTCAAGTGGGATTCAAGATTTAGTTCAATCACTAACATTGATGATTGAATGATTGATGGCGTTTTGGACTAATTATTTTAAACAGTTAAGGTTATTAGTCTGGTTTCTGAACAATATATTCGATTTTTTAGATGACACGAAAGAAATCAGTAGATGCCATCAAATATTAAACTGCCTATGTATAAACCAAATGTATCTATTTGCAGACAATTACCTTCAGATTTGACGTTTTCACTGACACTTGTGGTTTGAAAAAGATATTTCCTCACAGAGTCGATATCTTGGAAATTGGCCAACAGAGACAACTGGCACGACATGATTTTGCTCCTGTGGTAGTATATAGACACCAAGAATCACACAACTATCTACATATATGAATAAATACTGCAAGATCGCTGATAAACCATCATTTGATCATAAGTCTACAGCCCAACTAGACAGAAACAAATCGGTCGTACTAATTACCAACAAAATGATGAATGGCCTTAACTAACTAAAAACCAACATTAACAAGACTTTTTCTCGGGTTCTAATTGTTAGTTAAAGTACAGATTATATTTATATTACGCTTTCAGCGATAAAACGTTGTGTCTAACTTTTGAACAAAATAAATTGAAAAATTTTCACGTCGGGATTGAAAGGGCAGGAAAACGATGTGCGAATCATAACGTTCCGATCCACTATGAATAGCCCCAAGAAACCGGATTTTTGGAAAGATCCGAAAGTTCCACTAAATATTTGTTTTTACAGAAAAAGAAACCATTAGCTTGTAAGGGTGGACGATGATGGGGAAAAGGCACAGGAGAAAAAGTCGCGGGAAGAAGTGACAAATTTGTTTATTGAGTTTAATCAGCATAGTAATAATAATAATAATTACAAAATTTCTATAGCCAGTATCCTCGAAAAGAGTTGAGTAGAGTGGCTTACCTAATACAGGGGTTGGGCAAACTCATAGTCCGGGTATAATTCAAAGTTCATCAACAGTTATTGAATGGAAATCGATCAGTCAATCAATATATTTATTTCAAACTGAATCTAGAATGACATTAGATAAATATACACTAAATGAAGTGCATGGTAGATACATTTTGGGGTTACACTAAAGATGATAAACCTGTACAATGATGCACCATAATACATTTTAACAAAAACAACAATAACAAATATATGGAGAATTAAGGTTACATATGTGTATGTCTGCTATATGCACGTCATTGACAGCGTACCCACTGGTGGAACAAGGCCATGTGGCAGCTGATCTCAATAAGTGCTTAAGTAATATTTGTTATCGGTGGTTGAATGATTTGACTGACTTGCAGTTTTTCACGTCGCCTGGCAAAGCTCAGCTATAGCCACCCCTTTGGGCATTGGTTAATAAAGGTTCTTGTGGCACTGCTCGTTTTTCTAGCTGTGATATGATGATCCCCGGAATGACGTGTTTGCTGACTGTGTACAAGAGAATTATTTGTAAATATTGTTTGTAATGGAGTAAGTAATTAAGGTATCAGTGGTGTATGAATACATTAATTTGCAGAATTGGATATTATATGTCGATTATTTTGGTAATGTCGAGCTGCTTAAAAGTGGAGTTGTCGGTGCATTGTATCCAGCATTGCACATATTTCTGATTGATTTCTTCTGTAATATTCCATCTTTATGCAGTCTGTATTGATGCTGATCCCCATAATATTGTGCCATACGTAAGATGAGAATTAATGAATACGATTATCGACAGACAATATTTTTGACCGTATGAATTGCATATGATCCAATACAATACAGTTCAATGTACAAGTCGTACAATGCATATAGGGGCACCTCCGTGGTCTAGCGGTAGCGTGTTGGACCAGGGACTACCACCTGTGTTCGAATCTCGGCATGGGCACATCTGAAGGTTGTTTTGTCTTTGACTTCGCTTCATTACCTTTGGAGGTCGTTCGGCCCATTTAGCCTACCATGTGCACAAAAGTGGCCGTAAAACGCCAATCATCATCATCATCATCATCATCATCGTACAATGCATATATTCAACGAAATGGCCATAGGTCCACGCACCCGTAAGCGCAATTTTATAACTATTGGTCCGGCACATTTCCGGTTTCCGTGGCGTATATAATACGTCTGCTTCCAGAAATTGGTTGTTTTTATTTTGTTTCATGATCTGATCACGAAACAGGGATAGAGCACCAAAACGTAATTAAACACTTATTTCCTGTGTGCATGGTCCCTTTTTATTGAGTGGTTGTTCATATCTCCTCCACTACCACTCACCTGGGAGAAGTACGGAAAGATGGAGCCGAAATACCCCGAGGGTGGTCACTGCCAGAGAATTTAATTAATTCAGTGGAGCCGGTAGCGCCATTCAACGTTGTCAGAGGTCGACCCACGATGTTGTTACCCGAAAAATTAATCCCTGTAAAAGTTTCGACCTCTTGATGGGATCGAATCTGCTTAACCAACGGAGCTCAATAGCTATTGTCACAATATTCAGCTTGAACTTATCAACTGAGCCATGTTTCAATTGACAAATATTACATTATAAAAGGGGGATAAATAATTATTCTTGTACTTTAACTATTCTTGTTCCTATGATTGATTTTCTTTCGTTTCATAATCTATCACAAGAAAGTGCGAGAACTTATTTCCAGTCAGTGGTGGTCCCTTTTATTGAGTGGTTATTTATATCTACCCCCCCCCCCCACACACACACACTCATAGGGGAGCAGTACGGAAAGATGGAACAGTGAAAGAGGATGGTCACTCACTACCAGAGTGTATTTGATGTGTTCAGGGGATCTTTACTGTCCCCTTTTTTAAATCAACTCAGTGAAGACGACATCGTCATTTAACGTGGTCAGTCACCCACGAGATACCGTGTTGCTTGAATGTTACCTTGACAGAATTAGGGTTAGAGTTAGGGTGTGGCGGAGCTTTAGTAAATTCGTAAGGTGTCCGGTAGCCGGCAGTGTGTTATATCTTCTATGGGATATTTGGGAAGGTGCGCATGCGCAATTGAAATGCCGGAGCTAAATTAAGCTACTACGGTGTATATCCGGATCGAGACCAATAGCTACAGCCTATATTCAATTCAATTAATTTATTTATGAATATAAAATTCCATATATATATATATATATATATATATATATATATATATATATATATATATGATACAGTGAAATAGATAGAATACATACAAAATTGGTAACTGAGTATCTTCGTCCATCAAGCACAAGAGCTAGAATTATAGTAAAACAGACTAGAAACAATACATTGTACTAGCAAATTGCTAGAAGGACCTATAAATAAACCTGTTTTAAAACTATAAACACTTCTGCATACCAGCTCCCCAAATGAATCAATATTATTATTGACATAATTTGCAGACAGACTCTCCCCCCTTAGAATACCAAATAATTTTCTGGCCACTACAACATGCTTATAGGAATACTGTTTATACTTTGAACACAAACAACAGCTATATATAGGCATTACAAAGGAATTATCGAAATAATTTTACCTTAATACTGGAAGCTTGAACATGTCGTAAGGCGACTGATAACCACATTTCCTTTTGAATAAAGTGATTTAGCACATATCATGATATCATTATTGTCATCGTGTTTGTCATGTATAATTACATCTAAATATTCGTTACTTGTCACGAAAGCCAGAGGTACATCATTAAGGCAGAGAATAGGTTCAAATAAATCATTCAGTGAATTTGCTTTGAAACACATATACAGTTTGTCTTTTTCTCATTGAAAGCAATACAATTTGAAACAGCATAGTCAGCACATATATTAAGCAGTTCCCTGAGAGCTGAAGGTGAGGTAGCTGTGATACGCTATAGGTATCATCCACGTACATTAAATGATACATGATTATGCCATTCATACTACAACCAATATAAGTCTGATTCAAGTTGCAAATAAGCTTATTCAGATATATAACTTGAAACTTGAAAACACCCGAGTGTGTTGTTTCACAACTGACACAATTCTTGAACCTAAAACATCAACCAAACAGGAATGAATTAAAACAAATGACACTCGTGATTTCATCAAAATGAATCTTAGCTAACCACCAGTTCATGCCAACAAAGTAATTTACCCTTGTATTGGTACCTTACAATATAGTATTTGTGTAAATAAGTCCTGGTAGCACAATATTTGGTATAACTTGTGGTATTTCGTAGTACTTCGTGGTATTTCAATACATAATTACACAGGCGCACCCTTATTGTGTATGTATGTATGTTTAGGATAATCCAGGACAATTGCCCACTCGGACAATTCCCCATTGGACAACAGCCCACTTGGATAATGCCCCACTCCATATTGACAATTTTGGACAATTTCCCAGTCTTAATTTTTTTATTAGTGTCTTTTACATGTCTTTATAAGGGGGCCAGTAAACCTGGTTGATCACTTATACTCAGATATATATTTCTGAATACATGCTATCACTGCCACACGAGATAGATGTACAGAGCTTGGTTTCCAGGCTGATCCCACAACCATCACCCTTGACTTCGAGCAAGCTTTGATTAATAATGTGACGTCATCCTTCGGACCCCAAGTCAACGTATGTGGCTGCTTCTATCACCTAACACAGGTCACGTGGAAGAAGATCCATACTCTTGGTCTTGTAGAACAATATAGAGAAGAGGAGGACGTGAAACTCTTTTGTGGCATTCTAGATGGACTCGCCCTTTTATCATTGGATGCTGGTCCTGATGGTATGACATATCTACGGAAGAACACACTAGAAGGACTCGAACCTTTCCTGGACTTCTTTGACAACACCTATGTGTCCGGAGTCTTCCGTCGTATTCAGCCCCCCACAACTTCCAGATGGATCCACCCCTCCGCGTAGGATGCGTCGCATGCCTCATATGTACCTGCCATCTACATAGAATGTCAATTCCATTATTCCTGAAGGGGGATCAAGAACCAACAACATATGCGAGGGGTGGACCAATACCTTTGCAAAGCTAGTTGGACATGCACACCCTATCATCTGGAGAGCCATTGATAGCATACGGAAAGATCAGGCCCAGGTTGGCACTGGCCTACTATGTGACCTGCGTGGTGAGCCACCAGCAAAACTGTAAGACGCCACACCCACAAACTCCAGTCAAAGCTGCTCAAACTGTGCACTGACAGGCGTAACAACAGCAAGACTGTCCCAGACGTACTTAAGGGCAATGGCCATCGTGTAAGATTTAAATAAATCAACAGTTTTATATGTCAATACTAATAAAAATTATTGTTGGTTAAAGTTTAATAAAACATACTAATTCGTGGAGTGGGGAATTGTCCGAGCGGGGAATTGTCTGTGTGGGGAAATGTCCGCGTTGAGAATTGTCCCGTGGCGAATTGTCAATTTTAGGACCATCAATGGTTATCATATATGCTTCTTTGGTTAATTGTATTCCTAAATAATAGCTAAGTAAGTATAATAGAGACTAATGCATACAACGCGAAATTTATACGCAGCTGATGGATCGTGTGTATTTCTAATATTTTTAGCAACGGTATCAACCCCACGTTTTTGTTATATATTCGGGGAACTGACATACTACGAAGTAGAAAAAGGTTACGAACAAATATGATTACGGAATATTCCGAAACCGGAAAGACCCACTTAACATTCACAAGGTGGCGTAACGTCAGTTGGTGGGGGAAAATGTAGTTCTCTATTATTCAGTGGACTCGATAATGGTTTGCCAAAGCTACGATCGTAGATCTATATAAATGGATGAACTTGATATAAATCCCAGAATTATAAATTCAATAAAAAAAGGTATCAGAAGTGCTTCGAACCGATGTTCTGACAGTAACTGAGTAACTTAAGATGATTAACTCATTCATTAAATTTAATATTCTAAATCAGTAAATGGACTAAATGATTAATTTATAATTAGTGTTATTAGACTAGATCTAGATCTATTTAATTATTAGATCTAGACTAGATTACTTTAGAATCTAATAACTAATCGATTTATTGATTAAGTAACTTTTGGCTAGGTGATTAACTAAAAACTTATACAATACAGACTAACAGAGCAACTCCCCCCCCCCATTTGGACGTTGTTAACTGAGTGATTCGCGGACATAATATTAATAGATCTACACTCTGGCAGTGACCAAACTCTGGGTATTTCGGCTTCATCTTTCCATACAACTGCCCTATGTGTGGTGGGGGAGGGGTCACGAACAATCACTCAATAAAAAGGACCACACTGGAAATAAGTGCTTACGCTTTCATGTGCCATCCGTGTTTCGTGATCATAGATCACGAAATGAAAGAAATTAAATCAATCAAGACTGTTGAAACATTTTGATAAAATTTCAATTTTTGGTGGGTTGCTGACCTGAGTACAATTTACTCTATTGCTCTGCTATCATTTAAGTATTCAGTTATTCATATCTGGACTGTTGTGTTAAACCTGTTAACGGAATAAGTAAGATGAACTTGTATTAGTTGCTACTTTCTTGTTGCAAACTGTACTTTATATTGTGTATCTATACCCTCTGTCTATTACATATAAGATGCAACACATGTTACTGCATAGCTTTATTAATATATATATATATTGTCATTTTAAAGTATATAGATGAATGTTGCTACTGTCCTTTTATGTTAGTTTAATTGAAAACATGGATGTCTCACTCTATAAATTTGTATCACTTTTAATATTGACCTCTACTTTATATATCTAGAAGTATACCATAAGGGATTGTATATTTTTTTATGTTCAGTCACTTTTTGTTGTTCATGCAAGTGAGAATCTATGTTATTAGTATTATTATTTTAACTGAATTAACAACATTTAGACATATATATATATATATATATATATATATATATATATATATATTTTCAAACTCCCAACACTAGGGTGATGGCAACAATCTTGGAATGGTGGGCTATTGGAACAATGGCATGTTAGAATATATACCTAATCCTTATAAAACGCATATTTCAGTAGCATGGAGTAGTTACTTTATGCCTCTGAGTGTGTGCATGCACAATTAATTAAAATAGACAATTTCAAATCAGGATTCCTAAATGATGAAATATTTACTTTTTTCCACAATACTGATAGCTCACCTACAAGACTATACCACAATACTAAGTCTGTCTGCTCCAGACATACAGCGAATGACACAACTGTCAATTAATGATGTACGCCTACTTAAAAAAACAGTGGCTCAGAAGATACACCGAATACCATGTACAACTGGTAAGTGTAGATTTGAGTATGTTTAAATTGCACCATTAACACCCCCCCCCCAAAAAAAAACCTAATTCACATGGTATTAGCATTAATAGCATGATTTCATAACACACCTCTGACCAGGATTTATTCCTGTAAAGGGTGCTATATAAATATGGTAGAATAAGAATAATATAAAATATGTTGGCAATTATTTCGTTGCTGTTCAAATAAAACAGAATTTTAGCCTGTTATCTCATATATCAGGATGTAGAGAATTATGCCATTACTATCGGTTCTACGTTTCATTGTCATACTCGTCATGCAGTTTGTTGAGGATGCTTCAATAGTGGAGTATGCCATTGATTGCATCACTGAAGTGCTCTCACAGTCCACTATGTTGTAGCTGAATATATGGTTTTCTATAGTACTTATTATTAGCAAGATCAATGCTGTAAGCAATTCAACATGTAATAATATGTTGTGGTCAGATGTATACATTGGTGTACCAATGATTGCGAAACATTTACCAAAATTAACCACTAAAACCCCCCTCCCCATCCATTCATCTCCAGGACCCTCTATATAAGTATATTACTTATATTCTCTGAGCCACCTACTTTCTCCGAGCACTTACCTTTACATTCTCATGGTGTGTATATGTCATCATTTGCCTCCACAACTGAATATTGTCAGCCTTTTCAATAGCAGCAGACGTCTGACACTATACATGGTCTATTTTACAGTTCCTCATCACCTATTTTATTGGCCGAAATTGGTCGGCTACTTTGGTTTTGTTGAAAAGGAGGCCTAGAATCATAAGAATGCACCAAATACCCCATTTTCTCCAACTTTTCAGCATAGAGCCCTAACCCACCATTCCAATGGAGGAGGGCCACTACTATGTTACCACTACCTCATGGTCAACCCTTCACTTACCCCATCCCCCCCCTACATCCATACCGCCCTGCGGCAATGGCGTTGCTGTGTTTTTACAGGCTACCACAGACGAGCTGCTGCCTATTTTTTGTAAGGGGTTGTCTACGCTGATTGTTTGTGTATCTGTGTTTATGCATTTCGTTTGAATTTAAATGGTAATCTATTCAGTACATAATGTTCCCAGCAGCTGATCCTGTCACCACACCTAACACTCGCAAAGCAGCAGTAGAGTAGTAAATAAAGAAATTTATTATATTTTTCATGTTTAATAACTAGCAAGTTGTAATATTACGTTACAGACAAAGGTTACTTAAGAAAAATCATTCTTTTCTGCAGCGCTTCAAATTTATAAAAAATTAGGACCATCTGAACTCTGCAGGGATAAGTTAACATTGGGATGTCCCTATCTGGACTCCTTTCTAAGAGGTAAATCAAGAATACAGCTGTTATTTTAATGTGACCATTATAATAATTATTTTATATGACACCATTTATAATGTGTTTATAATACTAAGTAAAGCCAATACTGGTCATACCTTCTTACAAGCTATAAGCATGGATGAAGTACACCATTAATATTATTATGACACACAAAATAATATCATGTTAATTATTATATAGGAGGCATTTTAAGCCAGATGTTGACAGAAATTAGTGGAGAGAGTGCCAGTGGAAAAACCCAGTTGTGCTTGCAGCTGTGTTTAACAGTTCAGCTGCCAAAGCAGCTTGGTGGACTGGAAGGAGGTGAGGCATTACTTTTTTTCATTTCTGATTAGAAATATAGTATCATAATATATATATATATATATATATATATATATATATATATATATATTTTGATGAAGATTTATAGATAAATATATATATATATATATATATAATATATATGGTTTTATTTTTGGTTTAGGTGCAGTTTACATCTGTACAGAGGATGTATTTCCTAATAAACGACTTTCACAAATGGTGACACTACTGAAGAAAAGCGCAGATCATGTGAAGGTCAAGTCCATTAAGTTTACTGACAACATCTTTATTGAACATGCAGCAGAGATTGTGAGTTGGCATTGAATTAGATGAAATGTTTACACTTTGCTAAATTAGCAATATAAAAAAAGTGTAAATATTTCACATGTGATGTTTTTAGCAATGCTAATAACATCATATATATGTTAAGTTAGAACAAACCAGAACAAGATTTTACTTATATAAATTGGTGTCTTTCACGATACACTATTTAATATTTGTTGATGCTTAGAATTAGTTATTATTGGTGTTCCTCTTATTGTTACTATTGATGTTCTGTTTAATCTCTAGAGATTTATTGTCTATCTCTCTCCTGAGTGCTGCTATAGTCTAACTGGTACTCGGGAAATTGGCAATAAATCTCAACCTTCAAATTTTGGCTTGGAGGGTGTTTCATCTTCCCTTTGCCTTATTACCTTTGGACGTCACTCGGCCCATTTTGCTTAAAACACCAACCAACCATCTCTCTCTCTGTCTGTCTCTCTGATACACAAATACTATGTGTGTGCGTGTGTTTCAGATAAATCATTTATTTTTTTCAGGATTGATTTGTGTTACTGCCTCTCAAAGAAACTTCCAGTGTTATTATCACAGAAGCGTGTTAAGTTGGTGATCATTGATTCCATTGCGGCCCTCTTTCGTTGTGAATATGACAGTTATTCACTCCAGGAGAGAGCAAAATTAATGAGAAAGATAGCATCCCAGCTACAGCATTTGTCCACTCAGTACAATATACCAGTGATCTGTGTGAATCAGGTACATACATTTATCAGGAATTAATGTTTGTTTTACATAAACAAGATATCTATGTCTGAATAAGTGTTCATATGTTCGTTGTTGCTTTAGCATAAGCTACGGTTACAAATATTGTTTATTTAATAGATGTTGATAATTACTTGATACATTACTACTAGTATGCAGTTAACAATATTTCCATTGATAATCAGAATTACAACCCCCCCCCCCATACCAGATATAGGGTCAATTCCATTTTGTCAATTCCACATCACGTTTATCAATTCCAATTCCAAATTTATCAATTCTAATTCCATTTTTTTACCTACTCCAATCACTGATTGGAGTAGGTACTCCGAGTAGCTAATTGGAATACCTACTCCGAATAGTTTATATTGCAAGTAGGATTGTCACGGAAGAAATATTTGTGAATTAAAAAAATAAATAGTAAATTAATTTGTGGATTTAATTTATTTTGTAGCAAGCTTCAATTCCAATTCCAAATTTATTAATTCCAATTCCATTTTTTAAATAAGCAATTCTGGAATTGAATTGACCCCATATCTGGTGCACACACACACATGCACACACACACACACACATTAAATGCCATATTAAACTAATAAACTAGCAAATTTTACAGATATTCAAATCTTTTAGGTTTCAGATTTAATCTCAGATAAAATCTCTCACAACCGTCAATGTAAAGTCATTCCAGCTCTTGGTATATCGTGGGCTAATCATATAAGTGTACGATTGATGCTTACGAGAACCAATCACAAAATGCCGATTCATCAGAAGAATGAAAAAGGGGATGTTATTGGCTCATTGGATCTACCTATTCGTAATATGGAAGTATTATTTGCACCTCACTTGCCACCTTCTTCATGTAAATATATTGTTGATCAGGATGGAGTAAAGGGTCTGCCGTCTTGACTTATGACTCACAAGTTGTGCGTGTGGATGCAAATTAGAATTTTGCTATAAAAGTGTATTATAGTATTAAGCTTACTGACTTCAGCTGGCTAGAATAACTTCAGGCATAGAAGCGAGAAGACAGTAGAGAACCCGGGTGTTTGTAAGGATGTGTATTTGTTATTTATCTGTCGAATAAATTGACATAAACACTCTTTTTCTGTTCATTATCTATTTGAGAAGTAAGTATAAAATAGAAAAATAAATTAGATTATGATTACACATTAGGTTTTTGTGGTTTAAAGTTGGTAGACACCGTGTGTGTGTTATGATTACCAGTATTTTTTGTAATATAAAGCAGACCCATTGTGTGAGTGTGTGTGTTAGTTTCTGCACTTGTGAAACAACACTGAGTCTAGTGTACATGCACACACACATACAAACACTCGTAACAAAAAATACTATGAAATCATTATTCTTTGATGAACAAGCGCGCGCGCGCACACCACACACACACACACACACACACATATATATATATATATATATAGGTGTAAACTGACAATACTGATCGCTGTTAAAATCAATATGTTGACAAAACCACTTTCCTGTGGGCGTGACATATTTGTCGCGCACGAAAAGCGAATTAGCTGGTTCCCACAGGCTGATGAGTAGACCAGACACATGCTTAGGTATACGCATACATTTATCAATATGTGGAAGTATGGAACATTTTTTTGATTAATGTATGTATAGCATTTGTATTTAGATTTATGGAGGTAGGTCTCGAAGGATGTTTAGATATATTGATGTTCTGTGCCTGTTTTCTGTATATATGTACCCTAACACACACATACACCTACACACACACACACACAGGAACCGATGAGCAGACAGACTGGTATATCTAATAACAACACTTGATTGTTGGGCTGTTCACGTATTATTGACTCGGGCACGGAGCCAGCCGTGCTATAAATATTATTGTATCTAATCGGACAGAAGAGATAAATCATGTGACAAGGGACATAATCCATCAAACGTCATCCATGTCAAGTTGCCTACCACACCATCCCGAACATATAGACATTCTGTTAATATTGGACTTATGAACTGGGATTGGATTACCGATTACAGCCATACCATGCCCTGCGACATTAAGGCGCCTCCCTGGTCTAATCTGTAGCGCGTTTGATCACCGATCACTACGTGGGCATATATGTGGGGTGTTTCATCTTTGACTTCGCTTCATTACCTTTGCAGGTTGCTCGGCTCATTTGGCCTACCATGCGCACAAACGTGAATTGTAAAACATCCATCATAATCACCCTGCGTCATTAATTCTTCCAAAATCCGTGACGTAAAAGGGGGAGGCCTTAAGATTAAAACTCACACCATTAAGAGCCAAATCTGATAGAATATTCAAGCCATGTAGTGACTCCAGTGTTTGTCTTGCTTGTAATCTATCGTCTCCATCCAAACAAGAAGAAAATGACGTCAGCAGTAATGATTTCTCTGGGTAGTTGGCCGCGTTCGTTGACTCATTAGCTGGTCAATATGGCTATCTAGTGCTTGGTGACTACGTTGGGACAAATCAGATGGATTAGATAAAATAAAGCTCACTGAGCTCCTTGATTCATCCCCACTTAACCCAGCCTGTCAATGAAATAATCCACAGAATTGGCCATACTAATGATCTACTGATGAAACGGACTAATGACGATCTTATAAATACGGTCTCGGTGTCATCGCTCATTTCTGACCATCATATCATCAGCATTTCTGCAAATCTAATCGGACCCCCTGAATCCGCGCGGGCCACATCATAGGGGAACTATCGGCATATTAACATGACCTCATTTAGGGACGATCTTAGCTGCACGGATTTAATCAGCAAACCATCGGATGCTCTTAAATATTCTACAATATTACAGTTGATTGATGAACATGCTCCGATTATAACATGTGTACTTTGTATAAAGTTCCATGGTACACGGAGAACGTCTAATCAGCAAAGCGAAACCGGAGTGAACACCTATCGATGAGCACTAAAGTCACTGATCACCACGAGATGTTTATTCGTGCACGTTTGGATGTTCGTGAGTTGTTGGCCACGTCAAAGTCTGCTTACCATACAAATAAGATTAATGCCTGTGAAGGTAATCAGAAGGCCATCTTTAATGTGATAAATAACGTCCTTCACAGGAAGCCGGCCAGTTTCCCAGATATATTTCACTCCGATGTATAGCTGGGGGAAGGTTTCAATAGATACTTTCAAGAGAAGATTCAAATAATTAGGGAACATTTTGAAGCATCGGAACAAGACCAAAAATATAAACATAAGCTGTAAATATTACATGGAAAGTTTTACGCCACTTTCAGAAACAGACGTCTCCGAACTTCTCAGGAAATCTTCTAATGCTTTCTGTTAATTGGACCCCTCCACAATATGGCTGATCAAGGACTGTCTCAATCTAGTGAGTGCATTCATGACGAAAATAGTAATTTTGAGATTAGGTAGTGCATTGTTTCCTACTATGGTTATGTCTGGAAAAGTGGCAACTTTAAAATCAAAAGTCGCCGTAAAACATCAATTATACACCACGAATGCTTCTCGGCTGTTTCATTGGCTGTCAACCATCGACGATGGTGATAATTGGTATTTTACGGTTACTTTTGTGCACATGGTAGGCCTTTTGGCCCGAACAACCTCCAATGGTAATGAAGCGAAGCCAAAGATGAAATACACTTTATATATGGCCACGCCGATATTCGAACATGGATGGTAGTGATCCAACACGCTAACATTAGACCACTGAGGCGCCCCTCTCTGGCAACGAAGCTCCTCCTACGATGGATGCACGCGGATGGCGCAAAAGCTGAATTAAAGGCACTGAAACATTTGGTGAGAAATGAAGAATACCCGCACCGTGACATGGCATCCTTGCGGCAACTGATAAAAAGTATAATTCCGACTTGTATTCAAACTTGCTTAAATTGGAGGACCTTCGTTGAAAAATATGGACATTGTGAGACCAATCAGAGTGTGGAGAAATACTAAATCTAAAAGGCTCTACCTATTATAACTCCCATGTCATTTCTGTACTTCATGATCATATCATTATGTATACAATATATATATATATATATATATATATATATATATATATATGTTTTGTATGATAAATTCTGGATTTCAAGGGCTTCTTGTGCGTATAAAATTATTTTATGAATTTTCATACGCAACTCATACTTTTCTCTCAAACTCTATAGTGTGACGAGGCCATGAGAGGAAGTATTAAGTGCCAATACGCCAAGCCATCTCAGATGCAATCGGTCTCATATTCGGTGTTTCATACGCCTTGGACCACTACGGGATCGTGGCATATGCATACATATGTATGCAGATGATACCTAACTCTATACTACAATGGAGATAACAAATGAAACAGGCAGAGCGGAATCACTTACAAAATTGAATACATGAATCTCTGAAATCAGATCATGGCTTGGCAGTAACCTCTTGAAACTCAATGCTAATAAAACGGATGTACTCATTCTAGCATCACCCAGCTATTTCTACGCTGTTACAGACAATGTTGTGCATGTTGATGAGGTATCAATATGATGAAGCCAGTTTGTCAGGAACCTGTGGGCCATGTTTGATCAAACACTGAGTATGAAACAGCACATAACCCATATATTTAAATCATCATTCATCTAACTACGAACCATTAGATGTTTGAAACCCCATTTATCTGCAAATGTCCTCAAGATTCTGATACATGCGTTCGTTGCATCGCGGATAGATTATAGCAACTGATTGTTCATAGGAATACCAGACAGATGTGTTAACGCATATATTACTGTACGTCACGTCTGGTGACAAATATCCACAATTAAGTACGATCGCATACAACAAATACTTAAATGTCTTGATTTATTACCATTTAAACAACCAATGGTATTCACCGTGCTACTGGCTTAGCCCCACCTTATCTACCAATACAACTGAAACTGAGATCAGATAATTTGTCACTACTGAAGATCCCAAAGACCAGACTCAAATCGTACGGAGATGCTGCTTTTAGTGCAGCTGGACAAAATGCATCGAATTACCTCACAGAACACATAAGATATCAAGTTCATCTACATCAAGTTCATTTATATCAAGTTCATCCATTTATATGTGATGGATATGATCGTAGCTTAGGGAAAACATTATCGGGTCCACTGAAAAATAAACTACATCTTGTCCAGCAAATGACGTTACCTTGTTAATGTTAAGTCGATCTTTCTGGTTTCGAGATATTTCGTAATCACATTTGTTCTTAATGTTTTTCTATTTCGTAATATATCAGCTCCTGCAGCATATAAGAAAAAAGGCGTTAATGCCCTCGCAAACAAATTAAAAACACGATCGATCAGCTGCTTATAAATTTCGTGTTTTATGTGTCTTTATTGCTGGTCTTTTTTGTTTTCGAAGTAACTTTTTTTCAGAGTGAAACTCAGCAGCTGGTTCCATTTTCATTCCCGTAGCCAGGCATCACGGTCAGATTGAAAAGGTTCATTGTTGGCTTACGTTGATATATCTTATAGTAGATGAGATAGTCACAATAAAACAATATGAATTATCATAGATAAACGGTATAGTAATGGTGATCATATTAATTAGTTAATGTTTTTATTGTTTGGTGATCCTCAATGAGGAAGATTTGTCTTATTCCTGTTTGTGAAGAACTCTCTATCTATCTATCTATATATATATATATATATATATATATGACCCAGTGGATGTCACATGCTTTTTCCTTCCTTTTCTGTCTTTCTCTGGTTTGCAGTTTAAAGCATTCAGTAGTATAATAGGCGGCCTACAGATATGTGCAACTGTGTTAAATGCCTTGTCTAAATCATGCAGGCTTATTCCCTGCATAGACGCCAGTAGTAGCTGAAAAAACAAAGAGCGTCCCCTTCTGATGATAATTAAGTTAAGCGTTACCTAAGACTGAGTGTGATGTTGAAAAACTAAAGAGCATGTCCTTCTGATGCGTGCGCGCGTGCGTGTGTGCATTAGTCTGTCTGTCACGTGTATTTATGTTGGCCTCAGGGTTAGACAGCAGAGGATGTCTGGAACATTTAATAAAGTTGCATGCATATGTTATGTTGATGAATAAAATATATCTGCTACCATTAGCAGCTAACTTGACACAGTCTTCTAACACCAGTATGAATATATACCGGAGATTTGATAAATTTCAAGTTTCAGCGACACAGTTTTATATGAACGGAAAAATCATTGCGGATGAACTTTCTCCAAAATGTCTCAAACTGTTTATGACTGTCCATATATTTTAAGCGACATTCACAAATTGGCATATCATAAACTTTGAAGAGTGTATAAACGATATGTAATTGAAGCCACATAAAGCATGTTTTTATCCTATTTACTTTGTTACAGAAGTCACGAGTCATATCTCTTATATTCTACCATTGGGAGAGATTGCCCCGATATAAGTGACCAAATATATATCGTACGAAACAATATCAATGGTACTACCCATAAACCTAATTTAGGAGTTATGAATATTGGTATAGTAACATATTGATAAAATATTATATTTGTATATTTATGTATAAAATGTTTGAGTCAAAACATGCTTAAACCCCGTTTACAGTGTAACGCGCCTGGGAGGGGGGGGGGGGACTGTCGTTGATTAAGGCGTTATATATTTTATTAGTACATGTATTATTAGTAGTAGTACATATACGATCGTTAGATGGCACCACGGGTGAGCAGTAATTTACAGATAGAACTAGGGATGATGCAGTGATTGGCTGGCTGTCGATGGAAGAGGAGTTAATCTATTTTGTGTGTTTTGAGCAATCATGTTATCTACAGCCATCAGCAATAAACATATTTGACATCTTTCATAAATTGGTATTCGTGGCGTGTTGCAAGTGGGAAAAGCGTTGAACTTCAATATGCAAGATAATATCGTATGTAAAAAGCTATAACACTTACAACCTCAGAGGTTCAAACAAAACAAACCGCTAGGTTTAATTGGTAATAACGTATTTTATATGAAAAAAACCCCGCTTATTAATGAAGCGCCGATGATAGTAAACGTGTCGTTTTGCTTGCGGGGATTTGTTTGAACACATTCATATGAAGAAAAAGGTTAAAGCAGCATCAACAACTATTCTCTTGAATCACGATTTGAACCAGTGGTAGCCATTGCCAGTTGACGGATCAAAGATCAGCGATTAAGTCGACCGTGACCTATTTTCTGAGGCCATTGCCAATTGGCTGATTAAAGCAACTAAGTCGACCCCCTACTTCACCGATGACTTAGTTATTGGCCTATTTTCTGAATCCATTGCTAAATGAAGCTGTTTCTGGACGATTAGTAGTAAGCTTTGTTCGTGCCATATTTGTCACATCGGATATATAACACCAAGCGGAGAAAGAATGTCAGAAGGTGAGTTATATGCCACTGAAAACACGTTATACGTATTTCATTGACATCTATTTTGTCAACAACACTCAGAACTGATGACATAAAAAATTGTTCTGTACTCTATACAACATTAGCAGAAGCGCATAAATAACTCATAAAGATAATAAATGTTCAATGTTCAATAAATTTTGTCATCCAAGATTACATAATTTATTGAACGTTGAATACTTATTATCTTGATGAACTATTGAATGCGTTATAACCCGTTAATTAACCCGCCCACACACGACTATTGCTATATCGTAACCAAGTACAATAGTCCTTGACCATACATACCGATATACGATGCTTCCATTGCCTGTGGCGATCTAATAGCCAGTCACAATCATTCATGGCTAATTACAAACACAAATGTGTGATCTTTCCAATGAGCAGATCACGAGTTAATCTGATGGACAAAGTGACACGAGTATTTCTTTATAATGTCTGTAATTAACAAACATCAAAATGATCAATGGCTTCAATGCCATTCTGTATCATAGCACACGGTTATTGAACACAATGGGGGCACAATCACGGATTGCAATCGGGTTATTGAATAATGGCTTAAATGCCGAGGTAAAAGTTACCTACTATCAGACTCACTTCTATAGCTGTCGAAATAATAACATAACTATTTGTTAATTACAATGTACATGGTTGTTATTGTATGATTTTTTATTTCTGGTCATTTATTGTGTCATAATTGTTGAAAATAAATAAATACACCACGAGATTATAAGTGTCATTGTGGTTCCAATGGAGGCTGCGTATTATTTTTGTAACATATTACGATCTAAAATTTTGTGACACAGACTATGTCACGGACTCGACATTCCGACCTTCACTTTTATCCGACATATTATCGTGTGACAAACCATGTCGCAATAACGGATTTTTCTCTGTATTACCATATTCATTCTGCAACAGTAGAGGTTGGAACAATATTTCAATATTATACAGAGATGAATGTAGATATTTAATTTGTTTAATTTAACATCAATACGTATATTATAGGTACATCAACGTGATATGAATTAACTCACCAGCGGTCGATATCTTGAGATTGGCATAGAGTCCTTTTGTATCCATGAATGTGTGATTGATTTGGGGAAGAATTCTGGCATTTATAAGACATATTTTGGATTTTCCTGGCTACACATGAAGGATTACTTAAAATAAAATTAAGACATAGATTCTGAAGCACAAACATTTCACTTAAAGGCGGATAGGAAGACATATTCTGGGATTAAGCAGTAGTAATTCGTAAGTCGATGAATATAATAGAAAGTCAAAACGCTTACAACCGGGGCCTGTACTGTTATCAATACAAATTAAAATGTTTCTTTGAATATACCAGATTTAGAAATAGTCCTCTTTTCACTCATATCTGAAACCAAATACACATTAACCAGTCAACTTATTAAATACTAATTTTGTGATTTGTAAATAGCACATTTTGCAAAATCAATAACCCAGTCAATCAGATATTAATCCATTCATATTTTGATAACGTTGTAGTTAAATATGTTTATAAAAAGAAGAAAATATATAAATCAGGCGTAAATATCAGCATTTTACGAAAGCAAATAACCGTGAAAACAAATAATTGTAAATCAATAATTGTAATCTTTAACATCCTTGCAGCATATTACACAAGACTAGATAGATATGTTAATTAAATATGTTTACTATGTAGGTGACAACTTTAACAGACTAATTTATGTTTAGTGTTGTCTTCTTGTTTTATCATCTTTTTCTGTAAGTCTCTTCTATTTTGATGTTGGAGATGTGCCATTCATGTTTTCTTTTTCTTCTTGTTCTAAAACGATATAGAAATAAGATATCAATTATCCGAAATGATAGGGAACCACTTAACGAGATAATAAACTAAGCATGGTTCACTTCCCTATAGATATAGGCCAGTGGGAGATAAAAGTTCTCGAATTATAGTCCACCATCAATACAATCACAACTTGTTTATCTCGTTAAGTATTACTGTGGTTTATCGAATGTAAAAATATTTGAAGTAAGAATCATTCTGATTTGAGGTGAAGTCCTTTAGTATCAATGTCTTTGTTTGATATAATGAAAATATCATGAAAGAAAATTTTACTTTATGATTATTTATTTATTTAAACAAAGCATTTGATGCCATCCATCATGAATTGATCAATGCTTTAATATAGACCAAATATAGAATATTTACCATTGTAAAACATAATAACGTTAATGTTTGATGCATTTATTTTGAACAGCAAAGGTATCGAACTTTTTTCTGTTCATTCTGTAATTAGCTACATTTTAAAATTATGCTCATAATTTAAATAAAAACATGTATTTGTGTTTCTTATTTTGTGTGTTCCCGGTCGTGTAAAATGTGGATTTATATTTTCTAACAATATTAAGTTGTTTTAAATTTCCATAGACATGAGTATTGAGAGTCGTTTCTAATCTCCCATACTCATAATAAGAATATATTGTTTAATTCATCATTATTAGGAATATGTTGAAAAATGCTTTTATTTAGATTAGATTGGATGATGTTGGCTTCTCTCCACTGATATATATATATATATATATATATATATATATATATATATATATATATATATATATATGATTCATATTGTTTGTTGTGTTATTTGTTTAAAGATTTGGTCGCGAATATCACAAGGTTCAATTGCATTATAATGTTCTTTGTTGATAGAATCGGATAGTTCTTTTGATTGAAAATATTTGTTTTAAATTTCATTATCTGAAATGACTGCATTATATTTGGAATCATTATGGTGAATATTTAGTGTGAACAATATCTATCACACTAGACAATTGCAATGATAACATTATCTCATTTATTCAATAAAAATTCACTTAACATATTGAGGGCTGAAAGAGTTCACGAGTGCGAAGTTGGCGTACTCCTCACTCTTACTTAGTGTTTGTGTCTA
Source organism: Paralvinella palmiformis (assembly GCA_025642065.1). Classification (NCBI taxonomy): domain Eukaryota; kingdom Metazoa; phylum Annelida; class Polychaeta; order Terebellida; family Alvinellidae; genus Paralvinella; species Paralvinella palmiformis. The sequence continues at coordinate 526,096 of JAODUP010000186.1, forward strand.
AGACTAACTCTATTCAGTGAGATTGTTTACACACATGTGTATCATGTGTACATTGATGGGGCGCCCCCGTGGCCTAACTGATAGCGTGGTTGGCTACAGGTTGATAGCACTTGGGTTCAAAACCCTGCCGGGCTAAGTCAGAAGGGTGTTTCAGCTTTTACTTCTCCTCATTACCTTTGGAGGTCGTTTTAGCCTATCTGTGCACAAAAGTATTTGTGTCTAAGACTATCTTCATTCATTGAGATTATACACACATATGTGTGTCATGTTTGTCTACACAGATAATCAATGAAGATGTTTTAAGACCATTTGGTAAGATATTCCACAGCCAACAAACTGCAGATTAATTCAGTTTGCTAAACATAGGATTTGGAGAACTGAGAGGGATGCATTATCCATCTGTTATTTGACATTTATGTCAATATGATTATTAGAGTAACATCGGTAGATTTCGGACACTAAATATGTGATAGAAATGCCAACCTTTATCAAATCACTCAAATGCATAATGTCAACATCATCAACTTTATTTCAGAAATATTTATTATTATTTTTAATAACATGTCACCAGTACAGTATTCGGACATCTAGTCTAGGTGTTTTAAATGTATCTATCTTTCAAACACCACTGTATTATAAAGCAGTGCTATTACATATCACTATATAATATTATACTACTATTATTCAAATAATATTTCAGTCGCCTTTTGTCACTGAATAAATTCAATGAAAATATTTGAGAATTATACAATAAAAAGGTATATATTATGTCCGCTTGTGCAACCACATGGGTTCATGGAAAAATCAACACATTATGTGTAACAGTTCGCATAACTGAAATTAAAAAATAAATGTCTTACAACAACGATGAAATGGTTGAAAATGATGGATATATTACTATGCCACAAAATGGCTATTTGCATTTGGTCATTTAGTGGCCAGATAGGAATAACTGAAAATTGAAATTATTGCAGAACATTAAGCTGTGCTCAGACTGAGGCAACGAAATATTTCCAAATTCTATAAAACACATCTCAACAATTATGACAGTCACCCTCACGTATGAACTTGGATAAATAACTGATCAGTGTAATGAAAACATAATTAAAGTATTACTCTATAGTATACATTTATTTTGTATAGATATAATCAGACGACTGATTAATGTCAGTTGGTGTGCTCTGTCACGATTCTGGTGGGCAAGTTTTGATCAAATCAGTTGTTTATAACAACTGTAGTGGATAATTAACTTGCTGATGACCATACGTTTTGCAATTTGCATATTTCTTATTTGCAACGGTAACATGTAAAACATGTTCCCATATGAAATTATAAGGCGCTTTACAATATTACTATCCCTAACTCGGACCTGTTTCGACCAAGCACACACCTCAACTCCCAAGGGAGCATACAATGCACGCTTCCATTATAGGCACAAAGCGTTACTGAAACACATAGCCATCGCGTCCTGTCAGGTACTCGTTTTTATGGATGAGTGAACCAGTCGCCACATGATAGCATTACAGCAAACATTTCTGTAACATAAGCCAACAGGCAGGTGTGTTTCAATGGTATCATTAGAAAGTGTAACACTGCTTCGTATTAAACTCAGGCTGCCTTTATGTACTCAGGCAAAACGAAGTCATATTTTAACACTATGATATGTCACCTGGGAAGTCACATCTTAACAACATCACAATACATGTATGTGTCATCATTGGATAGAGGGTTATTCTGATACTAATAGATTATCTGCAGTATATAAAAGTAGTAATTACCCACATGCCAGATATAGTTAAGTAGTCAGTGAGGGTCAACTAGATTGGATATTGGGTTATCATATAAATGTGGATTAGTCTTTTAACTCAATTGCTGTTGTTGTTATGTTGTTATCATTTTACTATTTTATAGCTGCATTTTGTATAAATTGCTTAGGATAGAAGTTTTTTAATGTTAGCCTTATTGGTTATATAATTCGGTATTTGAAGAATAACTATGTAGTGTGTATTTAAGGCTTAGATATTAAAATGGGCTACTATCCGGTCTCTTAGTTTTTTCTTAAGATTAATGAAATTAGCATTATGAATAAAAGAATATAAATAGACTTGACTCACGTTCAAATAACGGTGAGCTCCGTTCCATCCCAGCAAGAGGTCATCAGGTGATTATTAGCTTGAATCGCTGGATGACGCTGTCCAAAACCCACAATCTGACCTCGGTCATCCAATGCCACAAAAGAGATACTGTCTGAAATGTTAATCCATTATCGCAGAAACTTCTTTCTTTCGGGGTTGTCCTTTGACACAAAATGTTTGTTGTCGAAGGAAATTAACTTTTCGAATGGGACACTATTGGCCTGTAAATGGCAATAAGATAAAAATTACATTGGCTCTGATCAATACAAAATATTATATAATAAAGTAATGAACTTTTTAAAAATTGAAGCATCATATTTAGGTCATCACTTGACATCGCAATCGAAATAGCCCTGCTAATTAAAGTGCTATATTTATAATCTTATTTTAATAACAATAACAATAATGATCATTAATACAATTATCATACTAGTAATAGCAGAAATAGTAGTAGTAGTAGAAGTAGTGGTACTACTACTACTAGTAGTAGAAGTAGTAGCAATAGAGTTGTAGTATTAATAATAATAGTAGTAATAGCAGTAGTAGTAGCAATAGTAATAGAAGTAAGCATATAGGTAGTTTTCCATATGTCTATTTGAAGATACATAGCGAAATTTGCCACACAGTTATCCTTTTTATTGTGAACAAATGTATTAATACGAAACGTAGCTGAAAACTAGGAAGTCAGTGCTTATTTCAACAATTGTGCTATTGTATTTTACGCTGAAGTCTTTAGCAACACCACACAATCTTCTGGCGACGAATGCCTCCACATAACCATACTTCGACACATTTTTCTTAGCGACTGGTCCTTCGACAGAATCAATACAGAGTTTACCATTAGCTTCTAATACGTGACCATAAGCTACTTGGTCACGCAGCCGCGTGCCGAAACCTTTGCCACGATAATCCTCGTGGACATAATAATATATTTGTATTTTAACTCAAGAAGCTTCGAAAGTGCCCTCATATTCTCCGATATAGAATTCACGTCCTCTAGGGAACACCTTAAGCGTTACATCAAGGTCGTATCGAGATGTTGTAGACATACTAGTGTACCACTTCTGTACGATTTTGGCATCTGATGACGTCATAGCTCAGACTATATAGCCGTCGTCGTACGTCTTGAAAACTTCCGGTCCCATGATATCATGATCTGATGATAAAGGAAATAGAAACGAACATTGTGTATATTATTCATTGTGACTAATATTTACTTTTCGGTTCTCAGCCCTAACAAAGTCTAGGTTATAGCAGAGAACACACACACACACACATATATATATATATATATATATATATATATATATATATATATACGTTCCCTGGTTATAGTATCACGCATTCAACAGTTCATAAAGATAATAATTATTTTAATTTATCTAATCTAAATATCGGGCATACATAATACACGGAATAGTATTTTAGGTCCTCTATTCTAAATTGTATTGAGAAAAAATTGAGTTTATTATATCCGACATGCATAAGCTATTTTCAGTGACTTCTAATAAATCTTACCATCAGACGTCCTCTCTCCTCTTGATGTTACAGGTTTAATCTGGCAAATATCCCGTAGATTTCTACTTTTTTCAGCAATTGTCTTGGTAATTGCTCAATAAACATGTCATCGATCAAGTAGCTTTGTCGATTCGTTTGTTGATATTTAATCGGACTGATAACAATGGCTATCAGTCCTTCGAGAATAATTATTATAATTATATACACTTTATGGATATCAGATATCATATAAATATATTTACTGGTAATGTTTAGAATGAAGGACCCAAATAAACTATTCCGAGCTGTATGTAATGCTGACCTAAAAAATAGAAGTTCATATTTTATGAAATCTTGCATTATATTGACCAACTAGTGAATGCGTTATTATGTAACCTAATCTTAGTTCAGTATAATAATCGATAATGTAAAAGTTGATATTCCTCATATTGAAACATAAACATTTACTTCGGTCTATTTAATTCATAATCAGGTCATGATATCATGTGACCGGAAGTTTTCAAGACACGACAATGGCCATAGAGTCCCTGCTGTGACGTCATCAGATGCCAATATCGTACAGAATTGGTACGCTGAAATGACTTCGGTCTCCTGACACAACACTGGCGTAGCGCTGTGGGTTTTCCCTAGAAGTCGTCGATTTTATATCTGAGAATACGGGGGCCCGGTTGTAGGTTCCTGTGTTATTATACATTGGGGCTAATGGTGTTAATTACAGCAAATATTATTTTGATAATGATGATTATCATGCTAACGGCATGTGTACTTGACCAGGTAGGTTATGGTCGCGTGTTAAAAAACTAATGGAAAACTGCGAAGAAAAAATGTGCTGAAGTTTGGCTATGTGCCAAACCTTTTCACTAGAAGATAATGTGGTGTTATTTAATAATCCAACCAAATTCACCGTTCCCATTAAATGACGCTGTACACTGAAGTAATAAATATGATGCTTCTATTTCTCAACTGTATTGTGTTCATCAATACTAAGTGAGGTTTGTTTGATTGTCATTTACAGGTCAAGAGTATCCCATTTGATAAGTTAATGTTACTCGAAAACATGCATTTTGTGTGAAAAGACAATTCCGGAAAGAAAGAGGTTTCTATCAGAATGGATTAGCATTCCAGACTGCGCTGCTTTTTGGCACTGGATAGCAGTGGCCAGATAACGTGTATTGGACAGCGTCTTCCTGCGATTCAACCAAAATGTCACCCGATAAAACTCGACATACACAGAAAAGGTGGACATCTAGGCAATATTGACATGTTATCAGAGTTAAGGAAACGTTATTGAAATTTTGGGTTATTATAATTCTGATCAAACTATTTTATTTATCATTCATTGGAATTCGTCTCATATTGGAAAATGTTCTAATAGCCCCAAATTAAGTAGAATTTAGCCTGCTCTTGGCCAATGATTGTAGTGGTATATCGGAAATATAGAGTAACTGGTGTTGTTACAGGTACGTCAAATATGGCCGAAGCATCAATGGAATGTACAGATCGGTGACATTGTGATGGCCATTGATAATCCTGCTAATGGCCAGTTCCGACTAGAGGGTTGTGCAAATACAGACACATGTGGACATATTAATTAGGCGTATTCATAGCCTGTGTATGGCGTTAGAAGGGAATTAACACAGGAGTGAACCAAATGTTTATTGGTTTTGTTAGGGCTTTTGGTTGACTCGTATAATTATCTTGTATTTCTTGGTATATAGGGTCAAATTGCTATGGGTAAGGTAACTGTTAAGAGATAAGGCGTAAAGACCTGGAATATAAATACAGAGTAATGGTGACTGTAGGCAGTTATCCATATCATTGTGTGAATGGATGGATCTTTTTTAATGACACATTGGCACAATTTAGGCCATTCAGTGTCCTAGAACGTTTGCAAATAAAACCGTATTAAAGTATCTTTAGTAAAAGGTTAATAAAATTGGATTACTGGCGTTGATAAAAGCTATTTATAAGCTAAAATGTAAATTGTTAAATATAAGGGATAAATGTGTAAACAATATGTTGGTGTATAGATTAAAAGGTTGTTAAAAAGTTAAAATCAGATTCTTAATCTTAGAAAATGGTGTTTAATTTGATAAAATATGGTGAATATATAATTACTCGTTTTGACTAGAGATAAATAAATAGGTTTTTGTTAAAAGAGAAGACCTGCTTCTCTAGAGGAAATAATAAATAACGTTATGATAATGACTAGATATTGCCACTTTAAATAAATTATATTAAGAAGAAAAGACCAGCTTCTCTTTCCGAGTCTCTGCATACTAATATTGTTCTCTAATGTGGTAATATTCTAAGCAATGAAGGGGAGGAGATACACTCTGGTGGGTCTTCTCCAGCCAAGAGGTATCTATGGGTGAGGAAAGAGTGCCCAATCCGTAAGTGGCAGGGCACAATTTCCTCACGACGCCTTTCCCGACAGAACCACATCGAACATACTAATGCAGGCTGCACCACCTGCAATTTATTTTCAGTTTGCAGTAACCAGAAATCTGACCACTGCTTTCTTAAATATTGCTTTATGGTAGGTCGGAAGTCAGTGAACGGTAATGTAATGTTGATCTTCCGACCTTTTAGAGCAGTTTTGGCAGCCTTATCAGCGAGTTCATTGCCACGAATACCGACATGGCTCAGTACCCAGCAGAATTTTTGTAGAGTTTTCAAGGTGGAATGTAGTTTTAAAATAATGAGGACAGACTTTACATCACGCAATGCCTACTACAAACGATAGCCCCCCTCTTACTCTATCACCTTCTTTTGAACAATCAGTATAGATGAACTGATGATCATCATATGTATTTTGTATGATGTGAAAGCGGCTCTGAAATTCCGATGGATAAACATCGGATTTTTTCCCCGCTCTCATACCATACGAAATTCTATTAGATATGGGTAAATCTCTGGGTGAAATTTTCTTTGTTGGCAGAAGTGCACACAGACTGTTTTGGACCTGGAGAATTTGAAGCCATTCTTGTCTTGAGATACAACTGGAGAATTTATTCTATGGAATTCATATTTTTTGACTGGTAGCATATCAGGAAGTCATCTACGTATAATGAACAGTTAACACCATTCAGCAAGCATTTAACTATGCTATTTATTTTCATGCTGAATAGTGTTACTGATAAGATGCTTCCTTGTGGTACACCCTCTTGTTGGAGGTAAGAATCAGAGAGGGTGTTACCAACACGGACAGAAAAGCTTCTACCAGTCAAAAATCTGGAAATTAATTTTGGCATATTGCCAGGAAGTCCGATATTATATAAGTCTTTCAGAATTCATATGCCTTTTCTAAATAAACAATATTCCCACAGTATGTTGACTCTATAAATGCCTTCCATATTATACTTTCTAATTTGATTAGTTTATCTGTGGTGGATCTACGTTTTCTAAACTCACTCTGATGGGCTGCGAGAATGGCATGATATTCAAGATAAAAGACTAACCTGGTATTTACCATCCGCTCCAATGTTTTACAAATACAACTTGTGAGTGCTATTGGACAGTAATTACCAGGATCTGAGAGATGTTTTCCTGCTTTGGGAATCGGGATGATGGTGGCTTCTCTCCTCTGGGAAGGGAAGTCACCACCATTCCAGATTTCATTGTAGCTATAGAACAGGACTTCTAATGATTGCTCAGGTATATGTTTTAAGATCTGGTAGTGAATATCATCAGGTCCAACGGCAGTATCATGGGCTTTCTTGAGAGAATCCAGTAATTCTCTCATGGAATATTGTTTTATTATAAATTTCATCATTTGTTTATGTGAAATTTATTGGATTCTGCTCAAGGGTACTTTTTTTTCTCTTGAATTTTTCTGTGTAGTTTTTTGTGTTACCGATATCTTTTATGTTTGAAATTATGCTTCCATTTTTTTCTAATGGTTTTAATGGAGGGCTCTGGACTTTACCCGATATTTTCTTAATTATTTTCGATATTGTATTCTCGGGAGTTCTCTTATTTAATTGGGAGACATATTCCCTCCAAGAATTTCGCATGTTTGTGCGAATGAACCGACGAGCCCTGGCATATTCTATTTGGTAATTTATAAGATTTTCATGGGAGGGATTTGTTTTAAATTGGTTTAAGGCTCTTTTTTTTTCAGAGCTTCCTCGCAGTCTCCATTCCACCAGGGCTTGTGGAGTTTTCTTGGAACTGTAGAGGATTTTGGTATCATTATTTCCGCTATCAAATGTAGCACTGATGTAAATAGTTCACAGCGGTTTTCTTTGATAGTCTTGAAGGTATTTTTTTAATTAATTTCTCGGCTACATCTAAATTAAAAGTTGTACCAGTCTACTTTTGTAAAACTCCATTTTGGTATATTTAAAAGTGCTACCTTGTTATTATAATGCAGGAATGTTGGAAAATGGTTACTGCCACAGAGATCCTCATGTACATTCAAAATCAAGAAATAATGATGGGCTGTACATACAGGGGTAGGTCTATGGCAGATAATGACCCAGTTGCTGGATGGATATATGTCCATGTTTTATCATTCCACAAGCACAGCTCATTGTGTTCAATGAAGTTTTCTAATGTGTTACCCTTATTATTATTTTGTCAATTTCTCCATATGGTGCTGTGGGCATTCATATCACCAAATAAAATGAAAGGGGAAGGAAGCCGGCTTATCAATTGGTCCAGTTCATTTCCACCAAGTGGATAGCGTGGTGGAATATATATTGAACACAAGGTCATGGTCTTGTGGAGTGACAACGTCACAGCAACTACCTGCAGATTGGTATTTAAACTAATTTGTCTGTGGGGGATGGTTTTCTTAATAATGATGGTGACTCCTCCGGGAGTTCTGGTGTCAATAGCTTCAGAGAATATATGGTATGAGGAATATTTCCTAAAATTAATTATATTTGTACTTTTTAAATATGTTTCTTGGCAGCAGAATACAATGGGATCGTAGCCCCGCATTAGCAGTTTTATTTAGTCTATATTCCTTCTAAATTCTCTACAGTTTTTGATAGATTGGTACATTATTGTTTGTTTTTATTTTATTCTAAAAGGCTCCCCGATGGGCCATGACCTAGATTATCCAGGTCATCATAGTCCATGGAGGACCCATTCAGAATATCCTCCAATACATTGTATTTGTTTGGAGCGATACTGGGGTTTTTATCGCCCCTTTTCTCTCGGTCAGACAGTGTCTTTTTTCTGGTTTTGGTGGAGTTGTTTGCTTTGTTCCAACATGTGTGGGCTTATTTTTATTTGTACTCTTTTTTTGAAGAAACTGTCTGAGGCGTAGGGGGTTCCATCACCAGAAAAGGTGATGGAGTATCCCACTTTTTTGACTGTGACTTAGAATTTAACACAGTGAGGTTTTTTACTACAATCCCCTGTTCCCACATTTGGCACAGGTAAGCTCTCGCTTATAGGTCATTCTATGGTTTTCTTACCTGTGGCACTTGAAACACCGCAGTGGATTAGGAATATAGGCATCAACCTTCACCCTAAGGAAAAACCGAAGGTAGAAAGGACAAGGAGTCCAAACGTCAGGATGATTGTGCCGGTATTCACCCTGGACTCTTATCTTCCTCACCCCAGTAATGCCCTGTGCTGACAGATTTTCTAGTATTTCCTCTTCGGAGGTGTCAGCTAAGCCCCTAAATCGTATGACTCCCTTTTAGGAGTTCTTGCTACGACGAGGGACTACTTTTATAGGACAATTTGCCAGCATTGTCGAACGCCTCAAACTGTCAGAATCGCTCTTTTTGGATACCTCAATAATGAGGTCTCCGGATCTGAGCCTCCTGACTGATGCCGGCGTCTCAGCCAAGCCTTTAAGTCCTTTCTCAATGGCAAAGGGGTTTAACTTTGCCAAGGGAATGTCCTTATTTGTGCCCTGTATCACTAAAAATCTAAGCCATAGACGTAGAGATGGTTCTTAGGTATCCGAGGAAGGGTCCACCTATAACGCACGCTTTTTGTGCGAGTTTGTTTGAGGGGTGTTGGGTGTCCATATTTAATTTTATTTGTTTCAGCACAAATGCTTCACACACCACTTGGAGTCCAACAAGGGGATGCTCAGAGCTGTGGTAACCAGCACTTGTACATCAGGGGTACATTTATGTTATGCCCCCGGATAACAGTGTTAAAAGGGAGAAGCGAGTGGAGAGCCTTAAAGACCAAAGGTTCGAAAACAACCACCTCCAGGTCTAAACGTGACTAGCCGATTGGAAGGGCCAAAGTAGTATGTTGCAGTATTTTCACCGCTCAACTACCAGTATCCCCTCTTCCCCTCCTACGGGTGGCAACCCACGGCAAACAGGTTGCCACTTTTAGTTGCCTTTTACGACATGCAGGGGATACAGCGGACCTATTCTAAACCCCGGTCCAGCGGGGGTTAAACAATATGTACGTATATAGAGGTATAAACATGTTAGATAAAATATGATTCTTAAATAATGACTACAATTAATATACTTAGAGAAACTCTTTTAAAAGAGAATTCCTGCTTCTTTAGTGTAAATAAGAACTAAAGTGAGGTTATGATAGTAACTAGACGTTGCGAATTTCAATAAATTTAACTAAGAAGAAAAATGCCCAGGTACTAATAGAAAGGGTAAAGGTTTAATACTTTCCAGCAGGAATTTACATTTCTCTGCATGGTAATAATGTTTTCTGATGTGTTTGTCTTCTGAGCAGTGAAGGATGATGCGATTCATTGTCAGGCGCTCCCGACAGAAGATACACTGTGGTGGATTTTCTGAAGAATTTTGAAATCATTTTCATCAGTCCAATTGTCTAATTTGTTACGACACAATTGTAACTTTTGTAGTGCTGAATAGTGTTACTGATAAGATGGCCCTTGTGTAGTATACCACGTTTCTGATGGCATGAATCAGATAGGATATTGCCAACATGGACGAAAATTTTTCTATCAGTCAAAAAACTGCAAATTAGTTTAGTATGTTACCAAGAAGTCTGGCATTATACAGATTTTCCTAATCGATAAATGTCCCTACTGTTTGCAGCTGCTTCTCGACAAAGCCCCCTCTTACTGTTGGTTCTCGTTTGATTATTTGATTTGTGGCCAATCTATGTTTTCTAAAACCGCTGTGACTAGGGAATGATATTCAAGATACCAGATCAACCTGGACAGTAACTGAACAGCAATTATCAGGATCTGAAAGATTGGTTTCTGTTTTGGGGATTATGGGATGATGGTGGCTTCTCTCCACTGAGAAGTAAAATCACCACCGTTCCATGTTTCGTTATATATATTAAGCAGGATTTCAAGTGTTTGTTGTGGCATTTGTTTTAAGATTCTGTCTTGAATATCACCAGGTCCAACTGCATTGTGTTGAGAGAATCCAGTAGTTCTTTCATTGAAAATATTAGTTTATCAATCTCATCATCTGAAATGACGCCACTCTATTTGGAGTCGTTTTGAGGAATATTTGGTGTTAACAATATCTGCCACATTAGACTATTGAAATAAGGACATTATCCCATTTCAATTAACATACTGAGGGGAGAACATCCTGTGACGGCAAAATTTTCTAAACACATGGTTTGCAGAATTGGGAAGGGTGCATTGTTCATCTCTTATTTTACACTTACGTGTATATTATAATTAGAGTAACATCGGTAGATTTCGGACACTTAATATACCATCAGATGCCACCCTATATCAAATCACTCATATTCATAATATCGACATGAGTAAATTGATTCAGAAAGATTATTTAGCAATTCATTTGATAAATTTCAGATTTTTTATATGATGAATAACTCCCTTTCAGTTCTTTCATTATTTGATCAAGGGTATGTTCAGAACTTGGCTCTGAAAACCCTTAAGATAGTAGTTGTACAAACAATATTTGGACATACATCGGAACGTATATATGTAAAAGGAAATTATAACCTATTTATGGTTGCATTGTTCACCTGCCGTTTTTAATTTATGTACATATTATTATTATAGTAACGTCGGTAGTTTTCGGACACCTAATAGATAATCAAATGTCACCCTACATCAAATCATTCAAATTCATAAAGTCAACAACAGATAGTTGTTTCTGAATTATTTATTGTCATTTTAATCACATTTCAGCACAATATCATCAGCATAATTGTCTTATAAAGCGATAAAGATGTTTTATTATATTACAAATCATGTCAACAATAATATTGTAGGTCATATAATATTTCAGTCTCCCTTTGCCACTCACTGAAAACGTATGATAACTATATCACAAAAGGCACTGGTTGTGAGATCATATGGCTTCTTGGGAAAATCAGTACAATTTGTGTAACAGAACAGAAAACCCAAATCAAAAGAAACCATATCTTACAACTACGATTAAATGGGTGAAGATAAGTATACATGACAAAATCAAACAATGGCTATTGCGTTTGATCAGTTAGTGTCCAGCTAGAAATAACTGAAAACTATAACTATTGCAGAACATACACTCGAAAGATTTTTGAATTCAATCAAACAAATCTCAACAACGATGACAGTCACAGATGAACTTGGATAAATAACTGATCGGTATTATGAATGGATAATTAAGGTATTGCTCAACAATGTATATTTACTTTGTATAGCTGTAATCCGGCGACTAATTGAAGTCAGTTAGTGTGCTCTGTCTTGATTCTGGTGGACAAGTATTTTCGGTTGACATACCCGAATGTGTTTCTGATGGACGTCATCACCATGCCATGAGCGATTTCAATATCAAATAAACTGTTTAATGTTTATATGCAGTATGTTTGTTTACAATCGGATTTTCAGAATCTAGTTTCAAGTCCTGTCTCCTGTTTTATTTTTTTCGAGAAATAGATGACGCAGAATCTTTTAAAATTGAGTTATGTTTAAACATATATTATCAGCTTCACAGGCTTTTTCCAAATCCAACAACAAATATCAGCATTGCATATTAGTGAATCCTTATTGATTATATACATGATTGAAGCTTTTAAGTTTCACTATGAATAACATATTTGTTCTAACATTTAACATATAATACTATTTAGTAAATATGTAGCTTACGTTTTGTCTCAGTCAACACTTTAAAACTTCATAGAGTTGGATTTGGAATAGACATATAGATCTAGCACGATTTGAGTTCATGAAATGACAATGAATTATTATTATAAAACTGAAAATTCGATTACCCATAGACAAATATTATTATAGCAGAATGAAATGTCAAAGACACACACACACACACACACACACACACACACACACACACACACACACACACACACACACACACACACACACACACACACACACACACACACACACACACACACACAACACACACACACACACACACACAGACGATATTTCGTTCTAGTCCAGTAATAATCCATTGTGCAGTATTGCTACTTTGTTTTTATTTAGGTTAAATCACTTCAGTGAGTCCATACTGAGTTAGTGTACATTCTCTTTGTTATGAACAAACTGTAATGTTTGTTAACACGCTGAGGGTATATAAAAGGCTTAAATTTTCACTTAGGTTAGAGAAGAACTTCGACCCCAGACTAGTCGGACGTGTATTGATACATGGTTCATATAGGTTCATTCAGTTATTCGAACCCAGAATAAAGCTGAGGTCAACATCTGAGGTGTCGAAATGTTTTATATACATGTTTCTTTTGGACCACAGAAAATTACTGTTGAATGTAAACTGTGGTGTCAAAATAGTTTATGATATGTATGTAGCAAGTCACCATTGAACCACACGCACGTGTTGTTTGCTGCGAGCTGTGATATCAAATGGTATGTGTTTTACGTGCTTCCGCTTTTTGTACGTAGCCTGCATGTAGCCGCTTTCCTGTGGGCGTGACATATTTGTCGCGTACGAAAAGCGAATTAGCTGGTTCCCACAGTCTGATGAGTAGACCAGACACATGCTTAGGTATACGCACACATCTATCAATATGTGGAGGTATGGAACATATTATTTTTAGATTAATGTATGTATAGTTGTATTTATATTTATGGAGGTAGGTTTCGAAGGATGTTTAGATATGTTGATGCTCTGTGCCTGTTTCCTGTATATATGTACCCTAACACACACACACACACACACACACACACACACACACACACACACACACACACACACACACACACACACACACACACACACACACACACACACACACACACACACACACGATATATATATATATATATATATATATATATATATTATGTCATTAAGACTGTATAATATTTGGGTAAATAAAACACTAATTAGCTATTTGGAGAATAAATATGCAAACATGGTTTGTATTTAAAGTTTAGATATTAATATTGTCTTATTATTTTATTTATTTGTTTCGATATACTAAATATTAGAAGGTTCGTGATTTTCTACGAACCATCATTACATTTATATAGCGCAAGACCTTGACCTAGATACTACACAAGATAACGAAATACTTGATAACATAAAGTGACATCGAACGCCTCTCAATATAACGTGACTAAAACCATATCGACATAGGTTTCAACAACACTTTATCAGGTGTATGTTATTTACACTAGAAGCCAGAAGATAGGATTTTAGTCATAAAGCTTAATAAATTACTATCTTTGTTTACCTATGGGCACTTCCAGAATGCAGCCAGTAGTATACAACGCTGAAATTCTGTCAAACAAATGTCAATGTTATCCGAGTGTAAATAGAATATTTTTCAACCTTCGATAAGCGATTAGAGTCTGATCATCCCATTAGTCTAGCCAGTGGCCTCCTGGATATATTTCTATAGTGTGACTTCCGCCATGTTTAAGCTGAGAGCTTCTATCCTGAATATTCCATCCAGTTTAAATGCTAATTTTACTTTTAATTAATTCCAGTAAAGACACATTAAATTATAGACCATTAATCTCATGCTATTTAGCCTGAATCGTTAATGAGAACCACAATTATTATTAGTATTAATATTATTATAATCAAGTTAGCCACTAAAAGAACCGTACTCAATAAATCAATAATATCATATTATTCGGTAGAGCTTTGCCAAAACTTAAATTCTCAAGTATCCATATTATTGTGTGCATACTCCGTAGGTTTTTACTCCTGGGGATTTCCAGTGCCGTGTTTTCGTCTAACATAACATGCTTTTTCCAATCTTCGGAATAAATGAATGAATGAATGAATGTGGTTTTACGGCACACCGGCAACAATGGTCATTTTGTGCCAAAACTAGTTAATGGTATACGCTAAAATCGCAAGATTATTATCCTAAGAATACATTCTTCCTGCAATCTATCAATAAAAACAGTGAAGACCAGCTTCCGCCAGTAAACAATTAATCTTATACACATTATACGTTAAAAATTAAGTTGTAAAGTTCAGCTTCTCCTAAACATTTTACCTCCGGATCAATATCATTAAAATGTTTTTCTAGAGTAGATCTTTCAATAAGATAACGAAGTCCAGCTTTCATCAATAGTCAATTAAACATATATAAATCCTACATTAAAATAATTTATAAAGATCAGCTTCACGTAAAAATTGAAACACTGGAGAATTTCTTTCGGATGTTATTAAACTCAATATAGCGGAGGAATATGTGTTCCACTGTGAGAGTTTGGTGGTACCGAATACAGAATGGGGGATCCTCACCAGCTATCAATTACCTGTGCGTAAGATAGGTATGCCCTATGTGTGCGTGAGATAAAACTAATTCTTCTCGTCTTTTGAGGTTTCCAGAGAGCCATTCTCCAAGGACAGGTTTGACAGAATGTAGTTTATTGAATATTTGATCATCCCAATGTTGCTGGCATTTTGTTATGTAGTGAGATTTTAAGGTATGTCTAAAGTCTAAGCGGGGTAATTTGTTTCTTGTAGTATTAAGCTGAAGAGACCATTTAGCAGCAGGCAGTATTAGACTTTCCCTTTCCCTTTATGCCTATGTGACTTGGTACCCAACAAAATATAACAGTTTTTTCTCCATTAGTAATGTCTGTGTATTTGTTATCAATTTCTAAAGTAATACTATTGTCCAGTTGTAGACCTCCAATTGCTTGGAAGTTGGATAATGAATAGGTGCAAATCATATATTTATTATGGATTGATCTATCTATATATTTGAATGCCAATAAGATGGCTCGAAGTTCAGCAGAGAAAATGGAAGCTTCATCAGGTAGACATTCTGTCAAACATGCTCTACCTATTACAGCAGCGGAACCAACTCGATTGTCTTTCTTTGAACCATCAGTGTAAATCAACTTGAAAGTAGGATATTCTTGTTTAATTTCTGAAATCAGGATTTGATTTTAGTTTAAGTGCACATTGAACTGATACATTTTCGCGTCTATTGTATGATGATGGTTCATTGGCTTCTACATAAAGGCTTTCCATTGGAGATGTACGGAAAGCTCACAAGCATAACCTCAATCCTTGATTTTGTATTGTGTGTATGATTTGATGTATCATGATCGTGCCGATCCATATACAATACATCCATAATCTAATTTTGATCGAATTAGGGCTCTGTAAAGCCTTAACAAGACTTTGCAATCAGCTCCCCAGTCAATGTGCGATACTACCTTCAGAAGGTTGAGTGCGTTTTGGTATTTTGTTTTTAAATATTTTATATGCGATATAAATGACAATTTCTTATCAAATATCACACCCAAAAATTTGTATTCATTTAAAACTGGTATTTGGGTTTCATTTATTGTAAGATTTCGTTCTGGATGAGGTGTGCGGAGGTTGCAAAAGTGCAAACACACAGTTTGGACATGGAAAATTAAAAACCGTTGGCATCTGCCCGAATTTTATTTAAACATAGTTGGAGTTGTCTGTTAATTGTGTGTATATGCTTGGATTTGTAGTAGATGATAAAGTCATCAACATAAAGTGAACAGTGATACCCAGTGACAAATCCTCGACTTTCGATGCTTCAACCCCTTCTTCATCAAGCGTCCTTCAAGTAACGATTAATGTGAAATAATTGAAGTTGTCTCAGTATAATATCAATTGTTGATATATTGGTAATTGCTTAGAGATGAGTATACAAGAAGATGATTGATGTTTTACCGCCACTTTTGTGCACACGATAGGCTAAATGGGCCGAGCGACCTGCAATGGTAATGAGGCGAAGTAAACACTCTTCTGGTATGCCACGCCGCGATTTGAAGTCAGATGGTAATGATCTGTGGTCCAACGCCCTACCAACTAGACTACTGAGGCTCCCTAAAGCATGGATATAAAGGAAACAAACACCTTGTATCAAATAGCGCGTGTAATTTATCTGCAGGCTGTGATTATATCGTGACCACATAATGGTCCTATCAGGTGATATTTTGCTTGAATCGCTTGACAACGCTGTCCAAAACCCACAATCTGATAACGATCATCCAATGCCACAAAAGCAGCACAACCTTGAATGTTAATCCATTCTCGCAGACACTTCTTCTTTCTTTTTTCTTTTGACACAAAATGTATGTTGTCGAATAACATTAACTAATCGAATAGGAAACTATTGAGCTGTAAATGATAATCAGACAAAATTTACTTAACATTGATGAACACAATACAGTTGAGAAATAGAAACATCATATTTAGTATATCACTGTACAGGGACCTTTAATGGCTACTGATAATTTGGTTGGGTCATTAAATAACACCATAATATCATCTGGTGACGAATTTTGCCACATAACCAAACATCGACACGTTTGTTTTGGCGACTGATCTGTTGAAAGGTTCAAAACAGAGCTTGCCATTAGCTTCTATTACTCAACTACAGCCACCTGATCGTACAGTCGCTAACCAATACCATTACCAGCATACTCTTCATTAACAAAATAGTATTAGCCATAATTCACACCATTACCCCCAATAAATGCGAAAGTAGGAAACAGCCACTCTGCCCTCGTATTCTCCTGCATAGAATCCACGTTTTCTGGTGAAGCCCTTAGCATACATTAATGTCATGTCCAGATGCCGTAATCATTTCAGCGTACCAATTCTGTACGATTTTGGCATCTGATGACGTCATAACATGGACTCTACTGACGTCATTGTTCGCCTGGAAAACTTTCAGTTCTATGCTTTCATTACCCGATTCTGAATTAAATACACTGCGGTAAATCCGTATGTTTTTTAAATTGACGAATATCTACTTTATAAACTAGACCATTATCGATTCTTACCCTGAACTAAGTTTTGGCTACATGATAACGCATTAAGTAGGTTGTGAATATAATCAGTGTTCAATTTTCAACTCAATATTACATATAACATGGAATTCTATCTTTAGATCAATGTTATATACAGCTCGGAACAGTTCTTTGGTATTCTATTCTTAATGTTATTGACAAAGATATTTTGATGATATGCGACATGTATAACGTATTTTCAGTGACATAAGTTATAACTCACCTTCTGGCATCCTCCTCATCCTGTGTGTGTTTATATATATATATATATATATATATATATATATATATATATATATATATATATATATTAACAAATATGTGGGTAGAGATTTCACTAAACTCCCATTAACATGTTTAGTCACCAGTGGTCCTGGATAATACCGCCATTGAATAAACCCACTCAGTTGTTGATATGCACTCCGTTAATTGATTCGGTCCGTACTTGACCAAAAACTATTAAGTGGTTTGGTAAACACACAGTAATGAAACACCGATGATAGTGAACGTACATGAATAATTATTCTCGAAGTAGTAATAGCCATTGTTATCGGACGGGTTAAAGATCAACAAATGAATCGACAATCTACATGACCAATGACCTATTCGTTGGCCTATTTTCCAGGACAATTACTGAATAACGGTGTTTCTGTGCGAGTAGTACTTTACGGGATTGTTGTCATTTTAAACCTGTACCATCAATGTGGGGAAGGATGTCAGAAGGTGAGTTATAACGGATGTCATCGAAAATACGTTATACATGGCAGATATCATAAACTCTTATTTTCTCGACAACTTTTAGAATACAGGACCTAAATTACTGTTCAGTGCTTTATGTAACACTGCCTGCTGGTTAAAAGATCATATTTTATGTTATCTTAATTGACATAATTGATTGAACTCTTACTATCTTTATGAACTTTTCAAAACGTAATTATGTAACCTAGACCTAGTTTATGCTGAGAACCAACAATGGCCTAACTAATAGAAGTAAATATTTGTCATAATTAAAAATAAATACTTATTCAATTTTCTTCATATTCAGATTATGATAACATGAAACCAGAGGTATTCAAGACGTACGACGACGGCTATATAGTCCGTGCTATGACGTCATCAGATGCCAAAATCGTACAGAAGTGGTACGCTGGTATGGGTGCAATCTCCCAATATGACCTTGACGTACCACTGAGGGTATTCACCAGAGGACAGGGATTCTATATCGGAGAATACGAGGGTACAGTCGTATCTTCCTGTGTTCGCTTACCTTGGGGTAATGGTGTATATTACGGCTCATATTATTATGTCCACGAGGATTATCGCGGCAAAGGTTTTGGTACGCGGCTGCGCGACCAAGTGGCTTATGGCCACGTATTAAAAGCTAATGGCAAACTCTGTGTTGACGCAGTTGAAGGATCGGTCGCCAAGAAAAATACGTCGAAGTATGGTTATGTGGAGGCGTTCGTCACCAGAAGATATTGTGGTGTTGCTAAAGACTTTGGTGTGAAATACAATGGCATACTTGCTGAAGTAAGCAGTGGCCTATTAATTTTTTTTCAGCTGTGTTATTTATTAATATATTAGTTTACAATAACAAGTATGCAATCATATAAATGTCAGCAAATGTCAGTCATATAATGACATCATTGCTGATGTAATCACTGATTTATATGTTTTTCATCTACGCTAAATATTAATACCTTTGCATTCATATAAACATCATATCACATCATATCATATCATGTGTAACAAAAATTCGGAATGTATCTATAAATAGACAACCACAATAATGATATGGAAAATTCCCTATATGGTCACCTCAATTTGATATTGCTGCTGCTACTACTACTACTACTACTACCCGGGCGCCTCCGTGGTCTAGCGGTAGCGTGCAGGACCACAGATCACTACCACTCGTGTTCGAATCCCGGCGTGGGCATATCTGAAGGTTATTTCGTCTTTCATTTCGTCTCATTACCGTTGGAAGTCGCTCGGCCCATTTAGCCTATCTTGTGGACAAAACTGGCCGTAAAACATCAATCATCACTACTACTGCTACAAATACTACTACTACTAATAATAATATTGTTCTTTTTAACTGTTATTATTATTAAAATAATATAATTAATACATCACCCTTATTGCCACGGATCTTACGATGGCCAAGGTCAAGTAATGTCCTAAATACAATTATTC
>JAODUP010001865.1:0-24346 GCA_025642065.1 Paralvinella palmiformis
ATGAACTTTCACAATCATTAGTCAGGTGACCTTAGGTTTTCCGGATCCAGTCATATACTTGACCTATGAATAGTGTGATACTAGACATTTGCCTCTCTTCATAGCTCTTAATCTCATTGTCAATGTCATGATCTGATGTCACAGTCTCACAAAGGTCAATATGATCGGATAGGTAGAGGCTACAATGTTCAATAAATACAATCAAATACACTTTTAACTAGAGGTATGTTTTCTTCATTTATCATAAGGTTTACTGTTTACTGATGACTCTGGATAGGAATGCTGTCTGTTTGCGTTTATCTAGCCATGGATTTATGTAATATGATATTTTGGCCAATTCCGGATCAAACTAATTAATTTAGGCATGTCCCTATCTTTCGCATGTGGGATTTCAGCATCAACTGTAACAAAATTCATTGTTTATATTGACATGCTGTACAACATACAACATTTGGATGTTTCCTACCTGTGTTGTTCGTTATCAATATGAGTAGGCAACACAGAATCTACAGAAACAGATAAATAAACCGTTTTTAGATTCTACCCAAGTTATAGTTAATATAATATTTAGATCATAAGAATCGTCATTCATTGTGCTATTATAACAGACAGTGACATTACGATGAACAATAAGAAACGGAGTATAATTCCAACATTTAGGACAATCACAGAGAACATCAGTGTTAGTGTATGCCAATGCCTATACAATCAAACGACAAATTATGATATTAGTGGAATTTAAATTGAGGAAATATTTAAACAATAAATTACTGCTAAAACACGACAAACCATAATGCGTATGTTAAATAGTACACAATACAATGCGTTGAACATTAATACTTACATATGTGTGACTTAATGATTATAAAACATTGAAACTGTGAAATGGGTATAGTTGAAAACAGCAAACAATGAACTAAATTGTCTGTATGTTATTAAAGCAATATGCAAATATCAAAAAGGTCACTGAGAAGCTACGAACCCATGCAGTAAAACGCATAAATCATCTAAAAGGTTACGACCTTAAACAATAAACTGACCAATCCAACTACTAAGTAGTGTATTAAACAGTGGACTAATTCATTTGTTATTATATCGGTTACACTATGTTTGGTCATAACGTTTTTTTTTAAATCAATTGATATTTAACAGCTTTATCAAGGCGCACTAAGGCTACATCCACTGTGACCATGATGGAAACAAATATACATCAACTTATGGCGTTTATAGTATATAAAGAGTAAATATAAAGCGCTGGTAATATATATTAGCAACGACACCACAGTATTGACGAATTAGTGTAGAATTAGCATTCAAGTTATGTATGGTGTTCCAAGCACACTGATGACATGGCTACAGAAAGTACAGAATTCGTCTATAGGTTAGTCACTCGCACTCATAAAAGAGAACATATAACACCAGTCTTGAACTCCCTGCATTGGCTTCCGGTTATATATAGGTCGCAGTACAATATTTTGATGTACACTTTTAAGGCACTTCAAGGGACTGCCCCTCAGTACTTAGAACAACTTGTCGTACCGTATCAGCTCACATTGGTCTCTACGTTCTGAGTCTGGATAATTCTTAGCCGTACCAACAACTCGTGGAGTGACATACGGTAATAGATGTTTAAGAAAGGCTGCTGCAACCTTATGGAATAATCTTCCAGTAACCACCAGAAAGTGCAAGACCCTTGATACCTTCAAAAAGAAGATAAAAACTAATCTTTTTGTTTCAGCTTTTCCTAGCTGAATATATCATATATTTGGCTGGAAAGAATTACGTATTTGTAAAGACGTAAATATGTTACATCCATAGAATTATTTATTGTCAAGCGCCTTAGAGTAGCCTTCTTACAGGTTATATACGGCGCGATATAAATTTTGTATATTATTATTATTATAAGTTTGTAGACGTTGATATCAATCACATATAAACACAGAAATGAAAATAATGACGTATGTTATATACACATATCTCCTGCTTCTCAAGAGAACAGTGTATTTATTATATCGTAGGGTCTTTACTGTCATGTTTTTCGTTATGCCTTAACTGTAACCCTCCTGTCATCTTTCACAGAATGATTACAGACTGAGAGAGAATGGCTGGTTGCTGCATTTTTAGACGATCCAATCATTCATATCATGACATTCAATAATCATTTTGAGTATTTACGTATGGCTTTTCGTTTCCGAGGAAATAACATTTCCTGTGTTTCTTATGGCTTTCTGGTTATTACACGGAATCTATCTGAAGCATTTTAGAGATTACTGTTCGACTTTCTGGTCGGACTGTGAAAACATCCAATTAAATTTCATCATCGAAAAAGTGCATCGTATTTCAACGAAATGCTGAAATGCTGGTGGCGTAGAAAGTCATCTAGCATAGGTAAGTTGCAAGTTACTATATAGAGAACAAACTTAACTTTTAATGAAAAAGCATATTTGAGATTAATATGGACCTTGAAATTTTCTAGACCTTATTTATAACTGATTTTGATTGTGCTTGAAACATGCGACAATGTTTTAGTGTGATTGTCCAAAGTTAGTGACACTAAATTGGTGTGGCGGGGTTTGACATTGCACTAACATAAGTTAGTAGTTCACAAGAAAGGTGATCGTGATTATTTGATTGTAGATGCATTATCTCAGTAATTATGGTTTGCATTTTACCATATTTACAGGCATATATGTTATGTATCAACTATGTATTGCTTCTCTTATATAAATTAAGCTTAAAATATTATATGGAATACGTCTTATCATAATTTCACCTGCAACTATAAATTTGCAATAACCTACATCTTAAGGAGAAGGAATGCAACAAGGTCACATAATTTGATTTGTATTTCATTATTATGACTTCTTAAACTTATACATTGTGTTTAGTGTATATGCTGAGTAGTCAGCAGTGATGAACCATTGTCTATTTAACAATTATATTTTACATCGTAGTAGTTCTTTTGGTCAAAGATTTATGAAGTTCTTTCTACGTGATGTGATATTATTCATACCGTCTATTGTCCTGTCCAGAGGGTGGATCATTCTGGCAGTTCCTGTAAAAGAACTGAAGTCGGCACGGATTTTACTGCTGCTCATCACCGAGAAATCGAGTCGTGAATGAAGCTAACATGTGAATTACTTGCTTTGGAAACAATGTTATATTGGCTATGTATATCCTATTGTTTTTTCTGGTTTCTATTTATCATTCAAGTCATATAATCTTCTTTGTCTTTGGATGATCCATGTCGATAGTTAACAAAAAGCTATGTGTAGTTTTATTTCGTGCAGTGATTAAGTAAGTTGAGCATATAAGCATATTGAAAATTATAGCAAGTTCTTGAACTTTGAATACAACCTACTTGTGAGGTTTTTTTTTCAATTAAGATCTGTAAAAATTGCATATCTTTCAATAACTGTAGTAATTTTATTATAATAATTATTATTATTAACATGTTGGATTGTCTGGTACGGACCAATATTCAAAATCAGAACATTAACAATACCCCTAAATACAGTCATTAATATTTTAGTAATAATAAAGTTATCAATATAGTTATCATATTCACAAATACACTTCTTTTATACGGTTAGTCATTAAAAATACTATATTTTTGTGTACATCTTTCAAACAAAAACAGATCATTTACCATTCCACTATTTTCTCAATTACTGCACTAATTGTAGCTCATGAATTTTGCAATTTAAGGTGCAATTGTTATAATTTCAATATCGAGAATAAATTTCTAAATACAAATCATATAAATATATGTCTGATTAATATTTGATCGGGAATTCCAATCATTCCAAATATATTTTTGTTACTTTTATTTTCAATGTGTAGAACTAGCTAGTTGGTCTCTTTCCTATCGTTTGGAATGTGGTCAATATATAGATAACAGCAACGTGTCCTCAATCTAAACACTTATAGATAATAGTACAGCATTAGTCCATTCTTATTCCATAGTACATTAGTATACTGTTAGTCAGATTTCTATGGCTGTTCGTTGACTGTAATTTCATAAAACAGTATCCAGCCAATTGGTTTACACAACTCGGTACACTTGATCGTTACGTAGTTTGTCTTCTGTCCTTCAAAAGTAAAGCGATTCAATGGCTGATTTATGGTACAATTTCGATCCTTCTGTAATTATGAAACAAATTGATAATCAAATGTAAATTAAACTTAGCGTAATTAACGTCATTTCTTAATACATCATTATTTTACCTTCTAGAGTACAAATATATGAGTTTTTCAGTTATTTAAAAATATTTAAACCTACATGTACTAGTTAGTTTAAAACATAGTAGCAGGAATTAGCTAAAAAAGACTGTTACATTCCAGATATTTCCCATGTAAAAGAATACTTTTACACCTTTCTAAGTTTCAGGTCTGTCATATTACTACTTCTCCTAACGAGGTAATTATTATTTTTTCTATGTATTTATCGACATATTTATCAAGTAGAACAATCCACAGGGCGATAGTGCAAACTTCATGCATGTGTTTAAAGTGGATCGTAACCCAATTATTAGCATGGTTATTAGATGACTCCCAAATGTCGTCAGGTTTCCGTCGACCATATTATCACAAGGATGTCCATTGGCCGATGATGACGCAGAACATAAACCAACATCCCCAATCTTCATCATATAATTGTTGTCTGTAATACAAGTGGGTTAAATTAGTATTGTTTTTGCTGTTGATGATGATTATTATAATGATTATCATAATGACGACCATTTTGGTGATATCGTTCTTACTATTATTGTTGCTGTTGTTGGTGTAAGCTTCATATTTGGAAGACAGTATGACCTATTCAGTTACTTGTCTCAAATCGTCATAACGTTTTATACAATGTTCTTTTACCTGTTATAACCTTTCACATGATTGTCACCAGATGTTCAGGGTTGATTATGGAACACTATGTGTCAGCCATTATTAATGTATTGCAATGACTGCATTCTACTTATAAAACCTCTACAAAGTTATACTCTCGTTTAATGACGTTGTTACTGCTATCACGAAGGACACATCATTATGTATGCAATAAAACATTCTAATATACAATCACCTCTTCAACATTAATACACTCACTTAATTTCACTATAGTGTGCCAAAGCTCTTTTTGTTCGGGCACACTCTAGTCAGTAAACTTGTTGAATTTAGTTTTCCAACAATATACTATACATATTATCAAATTAGTATATATTATGTTAATTCGAAATCAGTTATTTTCAACTCATTTGTGGATTAACAAATTTAGAATTTTCTCAAGTTATATAAAGAGGTGCATATTCTTTCAAACCTATAAATTTTAAGATTTGGAATTACCTCCATATAACAAAATTGTTTTCACTAAAGTCTGTGACTAAAGTTGTATTTACACATATTTTGCATAATTGTTTTTATGCTCAGCATCATGGAATTGATCTTAATATATCCATTACAGTTTTGTAGACAATACTAGATTTTGCTCAGCAGTGTATCAAAAAAAATATATATATATATATATATCCTAGTTGTCATAATGTTTTACAGAATGTTCATTTTTTTAAGAGTCACCATATATATATATATATATATATATATAAAATTATATATATATATATATATATATATATATATATATATATATATGAACTAGATCGTTGATGGTAGTAGTTTTCATTTCAGAACGTGATAATTTGCCGTTTTAACTCCATAGCCAGGGAGGCAGATAGAAAAGTGGAGTTTACAATCTCTGGGGTATTATTAGATTGTATTTTGGTCCCCAGTTAGGTATTATAGAAATAGCTGGCCCACGACACATCAGGAGTCATACACTGAACTGGACCCATTTAATCTCAATAGCAACATACGAAAGGTAACTCATTTTCCGGTGCTATACACAATTAATTTCTAACTTGACTCTTCGCTAGAAATGTTATAATATTGTCCATTATTTGAGTTCATGATGACAATTATCTAGAAATATTTGTATCTAACATATACCATAAGGAATATTAATTAACTATTTATTAATTTGATTGATAATAAGGACCAGCATTAACATCTTCATAGAGTTGGGAATAAGGCCGCCGTTGGTGTAAGTGTTATATCTCGCATCATTTGTTATATTTCCTCTGGGAATAATTAATAAACAATTTGTGCAAGTGTATGTTCCCCCGTTCAGGTTATTTAGTCATCATAAATATTAATACAAAAAATGATCTTATTCTCTTCATTTTTTTTTTGCTTTTTCATATCATTTTCCAGGCAAACAAGCGTATCGTATGTGCACTTAATTGACAAAATACCATAAGCGTGCCTAATTATGTAGGGGTAAATATAAAAACTGGATTGGTCCTTTTCTAGCCAATGAAGGACACATTTAATTTAATATCGTACAATTCAAGTACAACACATCAATAGCAAAAATCTTAGTGTTCAAGAAAAATCTCAATGGCAGCATAGTGCATGATCTCGCCAAAACTGATGATGTGCTGATAAAAGAGGAATAACGCATCATCAATCTGCATTTGAGCCGAATCGCACACCTCTTGGCGTTCTCTGCACGGACTTTTTTCAATGGCGGTTTATTTCCGTCTGAAGATTATGTTTTTGATATTTAGTATCAATTAAAATCACATCGGACATAAAACAATTAATCTAACACACTATTGTTGTTGTTATTGTAATACAATCCGAAATGAGATTGTCAATAATACCGGTTTTATACGAATAGCATTTATTGCTTTGTATAATATTTCTATGTTGTAGGATTAGAAATTGTTTTACAGATGACTAAATAGATTGATACAATTCTACCGAATGACTAAACGAAAGTCTACAAGAGAGAAATCAAATCAGTAGAACGACTCTTCTATTGTCCACAGAAATTAGTTAAAGGTCATTGCCAGGATCAGGTAGATAATAACAGTTGTTGGGACAGGAATATTGCCAAAGACGCGCAACATAAATAAAACGAGAAAATTAAAGAACGTGCAAATATTGGCAGAACGTGACATCTTTGAGGCCAGCTACATTGAAAGAAAAAGAGATTGGCTGTGACTCTTATGTGCCGTGTCCTTTTATAAGATAGTAAATCGGAAGGAAATGGAAGCTAGAAGACAGATCTCTTTATTCGTTATAACATTCAATCAGATCAGATTAATCCTAATATTCAATTTATTACAACGACATAACCAACAATTGGACAATGAAATATGTTTGCTTGATTAGAAATCGGTTTTGTACAAACCACCGTTGAATTTCGTGTGAGAATTAATGCCTACATGTTCGTTATTTCATATGAACGCATATTTCTTCAAAATTGCTTGAAACCAAACTTTGACTCTTAGTAATATTTATGATGTCAACGTGTTTAATTATAAAAAAAGAAGTTATTAATTAGAATATAGTATAATTTTATTCTTATTGATGTTTGTTTGAGAGTCGCAGTAGAGAGAAATA
The DNA here is from genome assembly GCA_025642065.1 of Paralvinella palmiformis. Taxonomy (NCBI): domain Eukaryota; kingdom Metazoa; phylum Annelida; class Polychaeta; order Terebellida; family Alvinellidae; genus Paralvinella; species Paralvinella palmiformis. The sequence continues at coordinate 7,456 of JAODUP010001865.1, forward strand.
GCTCATAGAGACAGTTAAGAGTTAGGTTTGAACCAGCTAGAGGTTTACACCACTGTGGTCTAATAACTCCCCCATCGAAATGTCCATTTGTTAATATAAATAGTATGACGAGGATGAAGAATATATATATATATATATATATATATATATATATATATATATATAAGAAAAACAAATCTTACCAAAAATCCGTCAAATGTGCTTTTCATTAGGATTTGACTCCAGTAAGAGTCGTTTACCTTTCGTAGAATTGAAGAAAACCAATTCACACCAATAAGTTGTAGCATCGCTTACAACTATGTTAGCGGCTACACATTGTGATGGCTTCTTGTAGCATAGGAACTCACAGTTTCTCTTGTACGTTTCGACGACAAATAATTCAGTGACATTATCGGTAGTTGTTTTAACATCATTAAATGTCCGGAAAATACACTGATCTGCCTCAACGTGCCAAATTGTTATCAGTGACATAATCACAGTTAGAGATGATCGTCTTGTGTGTTTTAGAATTTAGCCATTTCACGATACATTCCTCTACTATCTACATAATGGCATTGGCTAACTATCATTTAGGCTTCCTGTGGAGTAAAAATACGTATTATTATGATCCTTTTCTAGGTTTCACACATGTAATACTAATAACCTATCAATCGAATTATATATATTGACGTTAATGTTGCTGGTAGAAAAGTCAAATGACATACATAGATTGGTTAATATATTTTCTTACTGCAATACAATAAGAGTATTATATAATACATGACGAACGAATGCGAACAATATCTTATTGATCCTGTCTCTATTGATATGACACAAGGTTGTTTGTGGTTATATTAGCAAAATCTGTCTGATGACAGATCATATTGTTGTCTCAATTAATAAACGAGTCCTGACAACAATTGTATCACAATCTATTATCTTGATGTCTGTGTCCTATCGGCTAATATATTTGTGTAGAAGAATGCATACATTACAGAACCGACGAGAGAGTAAGTTTATTTTCTGATAAACTAGTAAAAACAATAAACCATTCTCAGATACCTTTATCCGGATCGATTTAGTAACAAGCCAGACCTATTAATAATGTATTGAACTTTCATCGATTACGCTCTTTATCTTGTCTTGTTATCTTGTGGGTCCTAAATGGTATATATGAATATGAATATGTGATTAGAATATAAGGACAAATACTTATATATATTCATTTTAAGCCGTAATTTAGAAACATTCGCTGTAAATTCTAACTAAAATTGTAATCAAAACATTACCTAAGTCAAATAACAAATTCCTTTTCTGAGAAGATGTACTCAATCTGGTATTATCTATTTTGAAAAATGAACATCATTATTTGTATATAATTCGGCATATGATACGGGTCAAGTGGGTATGTTTGTGTATACTACTAATAATGATATCACTTGCCTTAGGACAGGTAAAGACGCCACAAATAAAATGATAAAATGATAAACGCTATATTTGTGCACCAAATCTAGTTTATCCATTTACTGTTTGAGGACTGAAAGAGAAATATAGCGATGAATTCAGCGAAGATCGAGAATATGGTACTAGTGGTGTGGCATAGAGAGCAAACTGCAGCTTAGTAATAAATTTATTGTCTTAGTGATTGGAACAATTAGTGAGTGAAGACAAATTATTTAGTAAAAATGTATGGGACAGGACCAGGTTTACTTATTAGGGTATGATAAAATCAGTAAGTGAGGCTGGTTTAAACACAGTGCAAAGGTGATGTACAACTGGAAAATCAGTAATACATCTAGAAGCAGAACCTGGGAAAGAAGCATGAATTTGGGTGATCTTATCCTTGAAATGTTTCGAAAAAGAATTCCAGAGTGAATTAGTTGAATTATAGGTGAAAAGAGAAACCGAAGCTTTTTTATGGATAGTCATATTTATACAGTTCCAGGGTTGACGAGGATTCTCAGAGTTATTGGAGATCATGTTACACAAAAGTCAGATTTAGATTTACTGATGGGTCTATTTCAGAAATGGCGCTGTTTAGTATATATACACCTGTTAAGTTGTGTGCGTGATTTGCTCCGTATGCTTTTTAAATATAGGCAACCCACATCAACATTGTTAATATCAGGGACATCCAAGGTACAGGTATTTTAACTTTTACCGTTTTGCCTCTTATAGGTGAGTGTTGGTCAAGTAAATGTAGTGTGGTATTGTTCACATAATTGTGATATGTTAGCTTTAGAGCTGATAATATTTTGAGATTTTACTATATCATAATTAAATGCAAGACTATCAATGTTGTGAGTATTCTGACAAAGACTATTACACTTAAAGTCAACAGAATAAAGCTTAAATGTTTGTTTATGCTATGACAGTGAAATGATCTGATAAACCATCTATGGCAGTTAGTGTATGAATACAGCCAGGTGTGTACCGGGTTATGAGAAGATGAAGCCAGTGATCAAGAATATGTGTGGAGAAAGTCACGTGTTGTTTTAAGTTAGAAGTTGCTAAAATGCCATCAGATGAGGATGTAGCTGTAGACTGTGTATCCAAGTGAAGGTTGAATTCATCACGGATGAAACATTCGGGATGAATAGCAACTAATTGCTCTTTGTACATCATGGAAGTCAACAAAGAATCATCAAGTTATTCCAGGAGGACGATACAGACACAGGAAGTAACAAGTAAAATAACAGTCAGAAAGTTCAATTCGGATAGCCTCGAAATTAGAATAAACCTGGACAGAATGGGACTTTATTTTAAATTATTTAGATTCGAAAATGAACAAAAGTTATATTTACATGTATTAGACTATCCACTATCTTCGGGGAAAAACAGTTAGCACTTTAGGTGACTATATTCATTTTGAAAAAGTAGGGACAGAGATGAAAATATTGTAATAGGTTTTATTTACATGGCGAATAATTCTCTGAACGCGAATCTTAAAACACTTACCCCACAAAAATTAACGGCACGATTTGAATATCGACTTATTGAATTTTGGACATTTATATACTAGGTTACAAAAAAACAACTAAGCCCTCTTCTTCTTCTTGATCAACAATGTTAGATCAAATATACACGAATAGTATATCACCATTTCATCATTCAGATATCATTATTACCAACGTTCCTGATCATTTTAGAATAAACAAACATTATTTGTCCACAATTATCATCAGAAGATCATACTCGTACGGTAAATATCCTGTTGTCTAAAAACAACATAGATACATTTTTATTTCATTAATATAATATGACATATCTATGTTGACGAATGTCTTCCCTATTTCCATGTTAATAGTTTAAGAATTTATTAAGAGAGATTGATGGTTTACCACTGAACTTTTACCTTTGTCCGACACCAAATATTAATCTTTTGCTAGAACTTAAAAGAAAACACTGGCAAAAAATATGCAAATAAAATCTTAATAAGCTATCTAAGAAATGCTGAACCGTGTTTAACATAGTAATAAGCAAAATTAGCAATACATCCCCCATTTCCTTTATGGATTTCATATAAGCAATAGTTGAGTTTCAGACAAAACTAAATAATTGTAACATACAATCTGATGGAGCAGTGGTTAGTGCATTGCATTACAAACATTCACTATACATTAATGATCTCGCAAATATTTCAATAAATTAAGTTTTCTATTGTCTGCTGATGAATTAAAGCAAATGAGTCAATGGTTTAAAGGTAACAAATTACCTCTGAATATCAATAGAACTGCAACAATAAACGCACAATTACCATATGACATGAGCCGATACACTGGATGACCCAATGTTTCGGGAAGACTTTCAAATGGACACATGTTCACACAGGTATTCTGGCACCATATCATTAATGGATTTATAAGGTATTAATAACATCTTGAAATGGATATGCTGTGTAACAGGTAGCCAATGTAGTTTTTGAAGAATTAGGGTAATATGATCATATTTTCTAGTATTTGTTACAATGCGATCTGCACTATTCTGAATTCGTTGAAGGCGATTAATGTTATAATCAGATATGCCATATAACAGGGAGTTACAATAGTCTATACGAGATGTAACAAAGGCATGAACTACAGTTAGAAGTGATCCTTGTGTCAAGAATGCTTTTAAACAGTGGATGTTCTTAAGATGGTAGTAGGTAGCTCAGCATACTGATGTGACATGTTTATACATGTTAATACACTGGTCAAAATAACCCTTAGTTTGTTTACTGACCCATTAGGGGTAATCGAAGATGCACCCATCTGTAATACTGGTGCCATTATGGATTTAAAACAATGTGGTGATGCCAAATATATAATATTTGTTTTATTATCATTTAGTCTTAGAAGATTTGGAGTCATCCATAGCCCACTATCTGCAATACAATGTTCTAAATTCTTCAAGGAAGAGGATAAATTGAACTCATTGCCAGGATCCAGTTATATATACAGCACTGTGTCGTCAGCATACAAGTGGTATTTAACCCGATATCGCTCCGCAATGATCACCAGAGGACGGGTTTACATTGTAAAACCCAGTGGACCAAGAACTGAACCCTGTGGTACACCAGATACCAAAAAAACTGAACGTCTGATAATATACGATGAACAGACACATGTCTTTTAACCTAGAGAAAAGTACATTATGGTCAACTGTATCAAATGCAGCAGACAGGCCCAGAAGAACAAGTATTACTGGCTCACCTTGATCAATTGACATCATAATATCATTTTTCACTCGAACCAAGGCTGTTTCAGTGCTGTAACCACTTTTATAGGCCGACTGTAGTGATTTATTAAGTTTATTATTGATTAAATATTTATTTAGATGGAAAGTAACTACCCTTTCTATAACTTTAGATAAAATGTAAGATTTGAAACGGGTCTGTAATTGTTTAGAATATTACAGTCCATAATGGTTGTTGTTCTTGTTAATGGTTTTACAAGGCAACTTTATTTGTAATTGTGCATATCAGAACATTCAGTCAGTCTTCCACAAATCATGTAGGAATAGGGTCAACTGCACAGATCAGAACATCCAGAAAATCTTTCACAAGCCATGTATGCATAGGGTCAAATGCACAAAAAGTATTAGATGACCTTTTCAGCAACTGTCTGATATCAGTCTCTGTAAAAGGCTCAAAAGCATCCAGAATATGTTAATGAAACAATGGGCCATATTTTGATCTGAGTTGATAATATTTGGATGGAGAGTATGACATTTATGTAATACTTTATTCACAACATTAAAAATAGATTTAGCAGACGCAAGGGTATTTTTAACTAGAATTTCACTGACCTTGAACATTTCATAATGAACATCTAAACCAGTCCTTATCCACAACCGTTCATATTACCTTCTGCGTCTCTTTGCAGCTTTTATGTCCTTATTGTATCATGGAAGCAGTAGTCTTCTTGGCCTTTTCCTCATCCTTAGAGGTGCATGCTCATCTACAATGTCTTTCAATGTACTATCATAGAGATCCAGCAGATGATCCACATTATCCGGTGGATCCGAAACCAGAGAAGAGACTCGCAGATCAGCAAGAAAAGCCTCCTTGTCCATTGACTTATATCTTCTATATTAAATAAATTTAGCTGAAACAGATTGTTTCTAAGGAAATTATCACACAGCATGGAAAACACAGATACACCCTTAATCAAATTGTTATCATCACGGGAGATGACATGATCTAAGATGTGACAATGTCTGTGTGTTCTTTCTTGGGCATGCTACCTGAGTTTGGTCGATCTAAGAATGTCAGCTAGTTATTTGGTATCTGAATTCCTCTAGCAACCCTATTGTATATTGAAATCACCTAATATCAACAAATGACCACTGTTGGTAGCAAAAGAGTCAACAAATCCTGAAAATTCTCTGAAATAATCTGCTGCTTTCAGGCCATTTATCTTAGTGGGGTTTAATTGCTAGATAATAGCTACACGAACACTTATCCCCCCAGATACAAAGGTCAGTTGGTAATTTTCAAACAACTTAGTCTGAAAACGCAAATGGGTTTCACACTTCACAAAATCACGGAGAAGACTCCCCCACCTTTTTTTGTGAATCCGAGCTGCATGATGGAATCAATATCCAAATGGAATCACACCACCAACAAATTTCTGGTCTGAAACATTACCAGTCAGCCAAGTATCTGTTATGACAAGAGCATCAAGATCCATATCCTTAACAACATAGTCATTTCATCAGATTTATCTTCTTTGGATGGTTTCCACTACGTGGGCGCATCGCTAAACAAATGGTATTACCGCCATCAGGTCGTAAGGCAAGCTACTGATCCTTTGTATAAATCATTATAACTATAGAAAGAAAGTAGTGAAAACACTGGAGTGGGCAATAATATAGGGCGTCAAATGAAAATACAAGAAATATATAATAACCAAATATAATCAACTTTTACTAATAATATTAACGCTGGTTGTAAAAATGTCTCGATATGGATTTATGTTATTTATTAAGTCAAACAAATGCCTGAAAACAATCACTTATACATGATATGCTGTTCATTAATACTTCTCTACTTCAGTTACGCATGTGAGATATGGGTAAATACTTACAAGTCTCGATTAGATACTTCGATAATAAGGTTAATGTAACTATCATAGACTTTTGCACTCATTATAATGTTCCACCTACAAAGCAATGTTTTCCATAATTCATGTTTCGGCCATTACCAGAGAGCATTTTGATCCAGAATGTTACGTCTAAACAGGATGAAATAAATACAACATTAATGCCATAATCATGCACACAATTAACGTAATTACGTTATTAAGTATTATTGCAAAGATAAATAGTTCTACATCAAATTAAAATAAAAAATTTAAATCTTCATATAATTCACTACTCAAATATTTATATTAACCACAAGTACCAGTGAGAGCTATATAATACAAATGGACAAATTTCTTCAGCCAAATTATATATTATATAGACATTAATACGGAATTCGTTTCAATTAATTAGGTATTTACCCTATTATTATTATACTCAATAAGTATACAGAATCTGCATTGAAATGACCCCCGAATATACTGTTGTGACCCTCTATTTTACATCAAAGGCATTCGATGCCATAGGCCATAAAATGTTATTAAATCAATTATGTAGATAAATAATCCGCGGAACAGTCAACTACTGATACAGCAATTATTTATCTACAAAGTTCTGATTTTGTGAGAAGGATAGAATCCACACATCAAATATTGGGGTTGTTGTGGTTTACCATAGAACAATGTAGTGCACATCAGCGCTTAACTCTGTTTGGCTACATGGTAATTAAATATTGAAAATCTCTCATTAATCTCTAATCGATGTGTACCTGTCAAATTTGCCAAAATTATTAAATGATTGCTACTGAAAACAACAAACAAAGAACTAAATTGGCAGTATGTTATTAACTTAATACGGAAATATGAAAAGGTCACTGATAGGATTCGAACCCATGCAGTATAACACATAAACCATATACATCATTACAACCCTAACGACTAAACCTACCCAATCCAAATACTAAGTAATGAATTAAACACCGTGCCAATTCATTTGTTATCATGACGGTTACAATATATTTGGTCAGAACGATTTGAATTAGATATTTAGCAGCCACTGCAATACACATCAAGGCTAAATCAATGTACGATGAAAATAAATGTACATCAATTTATAGCACTTACAATACATAATGAGTCATTGTAGCTCACTGGCATTCTACTTTAGCAACGGCACAACGATACAAGCGAATTCATGTAAAATCACATTCACGTATATATACTTTGATAAAAAGTATATGTAAACACATATATTATACAAATAATGTAAGCTACGTATACATACTCTTGTCTCTTGATGCTCAAGAGGATACTGCATTTATTAGGTCGCAGAGTCTTTACGAATTTACCGATATGCCTTTCGTTATGCCTTAACTGTTATCGTCCTTTCAACAAAGATTACAAACGTACTGGCTGGGACCGACCGGTTTGTTAGTGCATTTTTATTGAATGTAATCATTCATATCATGACATTCAATGATCATTTTGAACATTTAGATATGTTTTTTGGATCCCGAGGAACTAAGAACAATTTACGGCATTTCTTAAGACTTTTGGTTATTACAGGGAATTTATCTTAGACAATATCGGGATTGCGGCTTTACTCTCTGTTCGGACGGAAAAAATAACCAAACAAGTTGAAATGGTCATTAGATTTGGAAATTGTATTTCAGCATATAATAATGCATTGTATTTGAACCAAATGCTTAAATTATGTTGGCTTAGAACATACTCTGGTATATGCAAGTTGCATGCTACTATATAGGGAACAAACTTAACTACCAATGACAAAATATTTTGAGATTAGTATGGACAGTGAAATTGCATACACTGTAATCAAAACTTGATGAGATGGGGTTTGTATTTGCAGCAATTTAAATTTGTAGTTCACAACCAAGGTGACGGTGATCATTTGAATATAGATGCATTATCTCGGTAATGTAGTTGTCATAATTAAGGTTTCCCCTTTGCGAGATTCACAGTCATATATGTTATGTACCAACCACCTATTGTTTTTCTTATATAAATTAAGCTTAACATATCACAAATATTAACAATAATAAATTTGCAATACCTAATATCTTAAGAAGAGGAAATGCAACACAGTCACATAATATACTTGTATCTTACCATTATTATTGTTTGAACTGGTATACTGTATTCAGTATACAGGTTCTGATAGTCAGCAGTTATGACCCACTTTCTAATCAGCTGTTATGCTTTACACAGTAGTTGTACTTGTGACCAGTGATTCATACAGTCCTATCTCTATGAGGTGTTTTTATACACACAACTATGACAAGCCTATTGTTCTGACAGGGATGGAGTCTATTTGCAGTTTCTGGACTAGTAGATACCTGAAGTGCACACGTTTTGGTTTGTTTCTCTTGATCTTCTCCACAGAGGTTTAGCTATGTATATTTAACAGTTTTTATATTTATATTTTCTATTCGAATCACGGATTTATCTTTGTCTTTTGGTGAAACTGGCCAGGAATTACAAATACGGATGATGAGTTTTATTTTTTATTATGATTAAGTTCAGCATATAATCTTATTGCCATTTATATCATGATCTGTGAATTTTGTGTATGTGCGTGGGCCGTATTTAAAGTGATTGATAACAAAAACACGTGCTTACACTAGCTCAAGGAAATATGGATACTACTACTACTACTACTACTACTACTAGTAATAATAATAATAATAATAATATTATTATTATTATTAATAGTAGTATTAGTATTAGTAGCAGTAGTAATAGTAGTAGTAGTAGTAGTAGTAGTACTTTATCGTTAGTCATATTGATTTCTCTAGTATGGGCTAATATTTGCCAAAATCAAAACATTACTGAACCCAATACATTCGATTATATATGTATTATTAATAAAGTAACCTTCAGTAGAGGTCAACACGTTTAACATATTGGCATAAACACTTCATATTTACTCTCAGTCAATAATAACTATGGTATTTTGATGTGAAACTTTCTATCAAAACCACTTTGTGAAAAATAAAACATCAACGTCAAAATATACTTCCCAAAACCAACTGACATACCATTTACCTCAACGGCAGACACCCCTTTCTCAGCGCTGTAGAATATAAACACGGCGCGACGACCACGTGACTGTAGTTTAATCTACGAGATTGTAAGATGCAGTACCTGAGAGGTGCTGTTAGTAACTGTTGCAGCTTACTCGTGTATGGCATCAAGCTCTAATAATATGTTCATAAGCTCGAGTTTGTTCAGAGATGGCAACGTAACAGCAATATCTTCACTGAATATCAAGTATTCATCAAAGTTGTACTTTTACGGCAGACACTTTGTGTTTGTCGTGGAAGCAATCATCATTGTCGTGGCCAATATATTAACGCTGATCGCATTAGCCTGTTACTATGGCTCAGAGATATCTATAGGAGAATATCGTCCTGGATCTGTTAAGATTGGTTTCCGTTGAAGATCTTCTTCCTTCTAATGGCAGAAATGTCCATTCCTGTCCTCGGAAACATCGCTCTCTATTCGTGTATTTATATTACACTTCGAAGGAAGCAAGCATCAGTTTCTGGGATGTCAAGAAACAATTTCCAATCGTCTTATTTCAATCATCCTTCTGCAAAGACTAAAGCCTTCAAAAAGATGATGGTATTTGTTCTTGGTTACTTGTTATTTGCCTGGTTACCATTTTCTGCCATAGTATGGATACATCGAATGAATGATCCTACGACACCGATCTGGTATATCTACACGTTCGATGCCGTGTCTGTTCTTTTGTACAGCAATTCGTTTATGAATCCAGTGATCTACAGCTGGAAACAGCGGGAGTTCACATAGGCATGTGCCACACATTTAAGCTATAATCGAATTACGACCTCTACAGATGATACCATACTGTATATCTATACTAGACCGGTCACCTCGGCGAATCTATAAAGTACAACAAAATATCGTTTTATGTAAAGGATGATGGCGAAAACCCTAAGCTAATATTTAATTTTAATCTACTAATAGGAAGTTAATATTTTGCACTCAGTCATATGTTAAGAATACTGCAAAAAGAAATTATGTTTTATAAAAATGAGTGACTGTGAAATTTAGTTAAACACCATCGTTGCTAATCATCGCTGAAATAATATGTTACTACTTGCGAGTATTCAGACATTCATCAATTTGCGCTCACATAACGAAGTGAACGCTTTACATCGAAGTCATTACGTTTATTCATATACATTAATTGTGCATGTCGTAATATATTGCGTTTCAGACCAGCGAAACATGAAAACTAATCAAACATTTACCTTCCGAAAGAAACAAGAGCATTTGAAAATGTTATTTCTATTTTATTAAGACATGAAATAGAACGTAAATAGATTAAGGAACTTTTTTCATGTTATATGAATGCGTTATTCTAAATTAGGTACCTATTTTAAATTTGTTAAAGGAAGAATATACCCAAATATTGCACAAACATGAATATATTATATAAAGAAATACATTTCTAGTAACAAATACAAAATCTATTGCTGCACTGTAACGTCTTAAAATGTTTCATGAACACATTAATATTGAGTCTGAAATAATCTACAGGTATATGCAATCTGTGACTCGCTGTTGTGGCAGCTCATATCTGGAAACATTGACTTTGATATATCCTTGGATCAAGTTTGACACATTTAAGAGCCAAGGTAGATCGGTCAATGAAAAAGCCCAATTAATTGGTTGACCCCCTGGAAATGTGAAAAATGGACCATTGGCCTTGCCACGATTGGCTTTGGAGGCACCAAAACTAGTAATGGGCAGATGAAGCTGGACTGTGATGCAATTTATAATGTGGTGGAACCACGGCTGTGCTTGAATGAATAGAGTGTGACCAGAAGCACCCATGTTCATCCGCCGCTGGCTTAATTTTTACATCCTGATTTTGTACCAAATGACTGTTTTGCCCAAACGTGGCCGTAAAACATCAATCATCATCCTTGACTAACACTCGATAATATACTGTATTTGATGTGTCATCTACTGCTTGTATCAGGGTAATTTGCAACAGGATATCTATTTGGCTATTGAGTTTACAAACCCTCACTAACTGTTTTTGGACCAAGAATGACTGGATGAGGTCTGACTTTGGGACAACTTGTGCAAATATAAGATAGCTCATCACTGAGATTGTATTGTGCTGGACGCTAATCTTCCGCTACAAGAATATGTGATGTACGCCATAACATATTGGTAAGGGATAGGGAACATCGTAGCATGTGGGTGTTTAGACCTCTCTAAGGTGTATAATTATTTAATAACTCTGCACTATGCTTTTCTAGATTTATCTGACAATGCCGCCATGAGGATGTCGAAAGTACTAAATTCTCTGGCCAGAGATCTGGTGGCTGGATGTGGGAAAGACTGGGGTCAAACTGTAAACCGATCTGTATCTGATAGCAAGCCATTTATAATCCCAGATATAGCATTGGTCGCTCTAGTTCTCTGAGTAATTCACAATGGTATCCTTGGCTGGATATGATGGTGTACCTTGTGTTGCATTGGTGTTACTGGGAGCAGCCAATAACCCCACCCCCTCTCGTAACTGCCCTATCGCTTGAGTTGTGACTTGAGCCACTAATATTGCCGTGTATATCTATACAGCTTCCTTATCTCTAACCATGTTGACAATGAGGTAGAGTCAGTATTGTAGCTGTGGCTGTTGCTTTCTTGGTTTCATGATTACGTCTCTCATACTTGGTCTTGGGTCCTGTAGCAGATGTTAATACATCATGTTGATATTTTGTTGAACGCCCACGTCGACGTGAAGAACCAATTTATACAGGAAAAGAAAAAGGAATTGTCCTAAAACAATCAGGTCCTTGTTTACCATTAGCACTACCACATACCATCAAGTACCCAACACTAAGTCTAGCTAACTAATATCTTTTAACTGACAGTCATTGAATGGCTACTACTAAGACCTGACTAACTGAAACATTTATTGACAGCCAATGAGAGACCAAACCTAAGGCATCGCCGACTGGTAATTTTAATTGCCAGCCATTGAGTGACCAACACTAACGTCTGACTGAACAGTAATTATAACTGACATCCTTTGAATGACCAACACTAAGGTCTGACTGAATGATAAGTTTAATTGAGAGCCATTGAGTTACCAACACTAACGCCTGACTGACCGATACATTTAATTCACAACCATTGAGTGACCAACACTAATACCTGACTGAATGATAACTTTAATTGATAGCCATGGCGCGACCAAAACTAATGCCTTACTGAGCAGTAACTGTAATTGACAGCTTTTGAATGACAAACACTAATGCCTGATTGAACCATAAATTTAATTGACAGCCATTGAATTACCAACATTAAGGCCTGACTAAGCAGTAATTGTAATTGTTAGCCTTTGAATGGCCAAAGGTAAGACCTGACTGAATCACAAATTTAATTGACAACCATTGAATGACCAACACTGCAACCCGGCTGATATATTTTAATTGACAGCCATGGAGTGGCCAACATTAAGACGTGACTGACTGATAACCTTAATAGACAGTAATTGAGTGACCAACAACAATGCCTGTCTGACCAGTAATTGTAATTGACAGCCTTTGAGTGACTAACACAAAGGCCTCAATGAATAATAAGTTTAATGGACATCCATGGAGTGACCAACACGAAGGCCTGATTGACTAGTAATTTTAATTGACAGCCTTTGCATGACCAACACTAAGTCCTAACAGACTGATACTTTTAATTGACTGCTATTGAGTGATCAACACTAAGCCCTGACTGAGTGATAATTTTAATTGACTGCCATTGAGTGACCAACACTAAGGCCTGACTGAATGATAAATTTAATTGACAGCATTCGAAAGAACAACATTAACTCCTGGCTGACTGCTATTTCTAAATTGATATTAATTTAGTGACTAACACTACCGCCTGATTGACTAATAGTATATTAATATTAAAACTTAAATATTAATAATCACATTTATTAGTCTCGATCACTAGTCTCACTACTACTACTACTACTACTACTACTACTACTACTACTACTACTACTACTAATAGTAATAATAATAATAATAATAATAATAATAATAATAATAATAATAATAATAATAATAATACTATTAATATTAACAATAACAACTAATACAAATGTTGATAATAATAATAATAATAATAATAATAATAATAATAATAATAATAATAATAATAATAATGATAATAATAATAATAATAATTTAATTAAAGAAAGAAAGAGAGAGAGAGAGAGAGAGAGAGAGAGAGGGAGAGAGAGAGAGAGAGAGAGAGAGAGAGAGAGAGAGAGAGAGAGAGAGAGAAGACTTTTCCTGATAGACGTGTAAGATGTTAATTTTCCAAAAAGCTATTTGCTTTATAATTAGAAATGTAATATAATCGATACGAGTCTATACGAGAAGTGACAGAGACATAGTCTATTGTATGAAGAGCTTCAAGAATAGATTTAGAATGTGGATATTTACAACAAATAGTACAGGCGCGCCTTAGATATCGATGCGATGCCATTCGTTTACAAGTTAGTCGTGGTAGGTGCTTTGTGATTATCTATTAATCAACGTGTTTCTCCCGATGATGGTATATCAAACATATTAAAAATTTATTTAGAATTAGATCAGCTTCAGCTTAAGCTTTATTGTCTATTATAATGAAAGGATATCTGAAGGTGAATATCGTCCTGGAGTTGTTCAAGATCTTCTTTCTTCTAATATATTAATTCCCATACTAGACTGGTCACTTACAATTTACTACACTTAACCTGTAATTTACTACGAAATCGCATTTGAAGTAAAGGCTCCATAAGGTATCCAAGTTGTGATTTACCTTTATCTCCAATTATAGACTCGCCAACCTAATAGGTAAGTTATTATATAATTATATCCAACCAATAGTAAATCAATACTTTGAACAGATTCAGATATTAAGAAGATTATAAAAGAAGATTATGTTTTTTCAAGGTCAGTGACTGGGACATTTGTTGAAGTAACCTTGTTGCTAATTATTCCTGGGATGCTACCGCGAATAGTTGCTTATAAATGAATATTCATGAAGCCTGAGACTAATAATAACATAGATAGGGGGTCTCGGTCAGTTATGGTGTGAATATTTGGTTTCTGTGAGTGGGGAACCTTCGTTCTGTTAATCTGATTATGTACCAAGTACTTGTGTGATTTAATATTATCAAAGATCACAATGAAGCCAAACGGACTGTATCACTATCACCGACAAACCATAAATTTCGATGTGTTATTTCCCCCTGGGTTTCCCAGTTTGCGTATTGAAGAAAACAAAACCATCGAAATCCCACTACAGCCTGTATATGTGGAGTGTTCCAACCATACATAACATAATTCCATCCATGCATAACATCATTATCACCCACCATCCAATTTACCCAAGTAGTAGACCTTCAGCAATATGTCTTAGGTGTAGTAGCCCTTCAGCAATATGTCTTAGGTGTAGTAGCCCATCAGCAATATGTCTTAGGTGTAGTAGCCCTTCAGCAATATGTCTTAGGTGTAGTAGCCCTTCAGCAATATGTCTTAGGTGTAGTAGCCCTTCAGCAATATCTTAAGTGTAGTAGCCCTTCAGCAATATGTCTTAGGTGTAGTAGCCCTTCAGCAATATGTCTTAGGTGTAGTAGCCCATCAGCAATATGTCTTAGGTGTAGTAGCCCTTCAGCAATATGTCTTAGGTGTAGTAGCCCTTCAGCAATATGTCTTCGGTGTAGTAGCCCTTCAGCAATATCTTAAGTGTAGTAGCCCTTCAGCAATATGTCTTAGGTGTAGTAGCCCATCAGCAATATGTCTTCGGTGTAGTAGCCCTTCAGCAATATGTCTTAGGTGTAGTAGCCCTTCAGCAATATGTCTTAGGTGTGGCTACTGCTGAAGATAAACAAATCAATAAATCAAGCGATTACTCTGTAGACCATATCGACACCTAGATTGAGGCAGCCTAGGTAAGTCTGGGAGATAATATGAACCACGAGCAATGTAATAAGTATTAATAACAACCAGTAATACGTATTAATAAAAACAGATATATTTGTGTATTGTCAAGCAAATATGTTATTATAGGTACCTCGTCATATTACACTTAACAGTTATAGAATGTTTACAATTTATTAGTTTATTTCAAAATCAATATGGCTAAATCCTTAGAAATAAATGTAAAATGCAATGGGAAATATATTCCATTACTAGAAAACAGAAGCATGCTATCAGTTGAAGGGAACCAATAAGTTTCAGTTGAACAATTGACTTGGAAGACAAAAGGTTAACAAACAAAAAAACACGCTACGGAAATACATTACCCGACTGATACATCAAATACTCAGATTCAATCCCTGGAGCAAAGGATCTGGAACACAGCGCGCTACTAAATAACTGTTTGTATATAAAAAGTCGTAAAGTGGTGTTTTTACGCTAACTAGTCGTAATATTGTCGTAATATATATTATGATGTGGTTAACAATTAGTATGGAATCAACTTTTGAACCAATCGTCAGCGCAAGATTGTTTTATATTCATGCTGACATTTCTGTCACCTGTAGTACTTGTATATTACCCAGTAAATATTCCCTATGGTAACGATAAGTTATTTAACGTTGATTAAAAACTGCCACTGTTAGGGCAACGACTTCAATCAGGATTTTGACGATGGTGTCCATTTACGTTTAAGGACTATAATATACAAACATAATTATACAAATATCTTAAGTTCTTCTTGTTAATACAAAACAACAAGAAAGAGACAACAGAGCCGTGAATGTTAAACACAAAGCACCACACAATAAGGTATATAAAAAGTTAATACGGACAGCAAATATATCTCTTTATCTATCTATCGATCTATCTATCTATCTATCTATCTATATATCTATCTATATATATATATATATATATATATATATATATATATATATATATAGCTATCTATCTAGTTATCCATCTATCTATATATCTATCTATCACACACACATATACACACACACACAAACACACTCACACACACAAACACGTTCTCTCTCTCTCTCTCTCTCTCTTTTCTCTCTCCCCCCCTCTCTCTCTCTCTCTCTCTCTTTCTATATATATATATATATATATATATATATATCTATATTTGTTATTAATATCAAATACATCTGTAAGCTTGTCAGTAGATCGATTCTGGGTGCAGGATCAAACTGAAATGATACATTGTGTACCTGTGTGTCTTCCCGATGTTTTACCAAGATTAATATGTTGAAACCAATGTTAATCCTTGTTTAAGTTCAACCTAACTTGAGTTATTTTTCAGAGCTA
>JAODUP010001866.1:0-23391 GCA_025642065.1 Paralvinella palmiformis
AAAAAAAAAAAGGAAATTTGTAGGATTAGTTGGATTAATGTGGCTGTGTTGTATTCATAGTTATCTCACATGTTTACTATTAATATGTCGTAGCATTCTTTTTGAATACTTCCTTTTGCATAATTGTTAAAAACCGTGAGATTTTAGACTTTATGATTCCTTGAAATACATGTTTTGGTGAAAGGAATCCTTATCCAAGAGTTGTTTGGTGTCTGTCGGTGTAAAGAAGAGACATTTGTTAACAGTCCATTTTCATTTTTTGATATTTAAATAAGGTTGCAGCCAAGGAACAAATTTTCTGCTTATTTAGTGTAGTTTTAAATCTAATCGGTAGTTCGTGATTATTCAAAATATCCAAGAATCCTTAAAAAAACTTTTTTTGTTGGGGCCACAATAAAGATAGTATGTATGTGAAGTTAACGTTGCTTGATTTAAGACATCCTTCTTATATTTAGCTAAGTAGATGTCGCATAATGAGGGACAGCTCGGTAGATGTTTCTTGTTACAAGAGCATAAAACAATCTTCTTAAGGAATTTCACAATTTAGTTTTCTTTAGCTATTTCAGCAGCATATGAGGCTGTTTGAACAACCATATTATAATATACGTAAATACACTTTCGTTCCGAAAATACATGTTTGGCTGACCCCTGTTTACATTTTTATAACCGGGTGCTACAGACAACATGATTATTTAATGTGGGAGCATATTTGTATTAATCCTGAACATTTGAAATGAAGGTGAATTGTCCCCTTTAACTTGTTTACGGGTGTCAACTGTTTAATATCAGATCACAAGGAACTATCAATATGGTGGAAAGTCAACGAAAAGTAATGACTGATCTGGTATACAGTGGACGATAATATATTTCAACTGCTGAGACAATGTACTAGTTATAAGCATGGTTAGACCGTTTCAATCGCCCACGGTTAAAGCCTGTGTTATTAACCGGCTTTAATGGGCCTGGCTTTTACTATCTAAGTGGCTGATACTGGCTAATACTGGCTAATATTGGCTGATTGAACAATGTTAGCCCTTAACTTGGTTGATTACAATGTTTTCGATAACAAGAAAAGAAGAACATTTTACAGATATTTATTCATTTTCTCATCGAAATATATTTCACAAAATTGACAATTACCGACTCACTTTCACTCGCAATGCCACAAACTTAATATCACATCTTATTCACACAAATTGAATATAGTTCTAGTAATACTAATATCCAATGAAACACTCAATCATTCAATCACCAAATTGTAACGCAAATTAGCAAAACGATGATTATTGTCAAGTATTGTTCATATCACCAGTCAGTTTCGTCTTTGCCTCTGATAAATCTATAGCATGTTACTAATTTAGCTGCTTTAGATAGTCCAAGTCTATTTCTCAATTTGGTCTGTATGATGCCAAAGTTTGAGAACACATGTTCAATAACTGCTGAGTTGGCTGACATAGACATACGTTGGCAGGCAATTTTACACAATCCAGTATTGATGGTACCACACCTATCCACACATATCCACCAAACACTTGGTTTTGGTTTTATGGAATGTAGACTCGTGCAAGATTCCTCGAGGGAAACATGAAGGTTTGTACTTTTGTTTTGCACTTTATCACATAATATTCAACATATTCACCGCGAGATTATGTCTGGCAGCAATTTGTTGTTTTTCTTAAATATATATATATATATATATATATATATATATATATATATATATATTCTTAAATGGTATCTTACTGGATGACCTGAGTTTTCGGGATGACTTTCTAATGGACACCAGTTCACACATATTCTGGCGCCATATTATTAATATATTTATAAGTTATTAATACAATCCTGAAATGGGTAATCTGTGTAACATTTGGCCAATATATGTTTTGAATAATTAGGGTGATATGATCATATTTTTGAGTTTTTGTCACTCTGCGAGCTGCACTATTTTGAAGGCGATTAATGTTATATTCAGATATGCCATATAAGAGCGAGTTACAATAATATATATGAGATGTAACAAAGGCATGGACTACAGTTACAAGTGCTTCTTGTGTCAAGAATGCTTTTAAACAGTGTATGTTTTAAGATGGCAGTAGGCAGCTCGGCATTCTGATGTGACATGTTTATACATGTTAATACATTGGTCAAAAATAACCCTTAGATTTGTTACTGATCCATTAGGAGTAATCGAAGATGCCCCCATCTGTAATGCTGGTGTCATTGGGATTTAACACAATGTGGTGATGCCAAATATATAATATTTGTTTTATTATCATTTAGTTTTAGAATATTTTGAGTCATCCATAGCCGAATATCAGCAGTACAATGTTCTAATTCTTCAAGGAAGAGAAGAAATTTAACTAATTGTTAGGATCCAGTGATATATACAGCTGTGGGTCATCAGCATACAAGTGCTATTTACCCCATATCGCTGCGCAATTATCCCAAGAGGCTAATTGTGAAAACCAGAGGATCAAGAACTGAACCCTGTGGTACACCAGATAACAAAACTGAATGTCAGATAAAATACCATGAACAGACATTTTTTGGGAGCGTTGTTCCAGATAGGATCGAAACTATTCAAGTACTTTACCTAACACACCAAACATGTTTTTTAACCTAGAGAAAAGTACATTATGGTCAACTGTATCAAATGCAGCAGACAGGTCCAGAAGAACAAGTATTACTGACTTACCTTGATCAAATGACATCATAATATCATTTTCACCCGAACCAAGGTTTTTTGTTTAGATGGAAAGCAACATCCATTTCTATTGCTTTAGATACAAATGTAAGATTTGAAGCAGGTCTATAATTGTTTAGAATATTACGTAGTGTTTTTTTTTTATTACTGGTTTTACAAGGGCAGCTTTCATGGATCTTGGGAAAACAATACTAGCAGCATACAGGCATTATTTGGGAATTAATTCATTCACTTATTGACTACTTAAAAGAATAAAATACGTCTAGCAATTCATTGTTATTCTGCATAAATGGTTTTTAGGTCCCATCTTGAACTGGGGTTTGGCCACTTTTTTTGTAATATGAATGTATACTGATGAACAATCCTGTCAGCAATTGAGATGTCACTTGTACAAATAATTAAAGCATCTAATCTAATTATGCTGCAAGGTTCTGTTAACTTAATACTGGTGTAATGGTACGCGACTTTCATGGAAACTGTGTCTGTTTGGCAATTTGTCTCCATTTTGCGAATTTAGATGATCTCGGAGGTCAAATATGGTGTACTCCTTGGGCACATCTATGTTGTTCGATATTGATTTTCATCGATTACAGACAGAAATAAATTCACACAACGATATCCATTATTGGATGGTAATGTATTAAGGCCTTGTATTGTAAAGACATTTTTTGATTTTCTTAACACATACTATAAGAGAATATGGTTTACATCTAATTTTAAATAGTTTGTGTGCGATAAAAATACATATTGTAAAAAACACGATAATCGTCATACACATCAGATTATTTATTGACATTTGGTTTCCTAGAAGTTTAAATACTTTCTACAAATTCACCTTATAACCAGAGTTGGAAAAAAAAAAGCTTTTACTGGCTGATCGATCAAAACCACAAAAATAAACAAAGGTGTCAGTCCCCAATAGACTTTACCTGAAGTCAAATATTCTTGTAGTCAGCAGTTAATTAAATATCAGTTGAATTAAACTATCACTGAATGTCAATTATTTGTAATTACTGATTTTTCCTTATCACGTGCTTAATATAAAAATACCATCGTAGTTTATTATATATATATATATATATATATATATATATATAATTATTTGATAATAGTTATGACCACAAATGAAAGTATAAAGCTTTCGTTAGATTTGTCTAAATATTATGAAAGTAAATACACTTACATAGAAAAGACCAAGGTTATATTTGATAGAGTCACCTTTTATTATGCGTTCAATCTTGTATAATAATTGGATATAACAATCTTGTCTTATTAGTTTGGTAAATATTTCGTCTTATATTAAGTAAATTTCAATTGTGTGTTGTCTCAGCGTGTAAACGCGTGTGTGTACATTCGTGTCTATCTATTTGTGTAGGCGTATGAGAGAGAGAGAGAGAGAGAGCGAGACAGAGGGAGAGAGAGAGAGAGAGGGGGGTATCATCAAATGTTTATGTTCTTACCGTTCAAAAGTATCCATCCCTGTGTATTTCTAATGCCATAATTAAGTGTAACTGTAGTTATATCTGACATTGTCATTTTGTAGATTCTTTATAGTTAAATTAATTGTCCTTGATCCTAACTTTATATCTGTTGTAATCTTATCAGAATCATATCCTAGACCATAAAATATCTCGTTTGGTATAGAACCATACCATGTACACAATATAGTTGATTTTGGAGTATTGTAGTAGAACACAATACTCCCCCATGTTGTACTAACAGGTTGATCAAGAGTCCATGTTAATGTAGCTGATTGTCCTCTGTAAGATCCTACAGCTTTTGGCCAACTGGTAAATATTGGTACTGTAATAACAAATTATATAATGGTAAAGGGTGTAATAAATAAATATGTATTAACTTAATAATAATAATAAAAGATAATAATACAAGAAAATAATAAAAAATAATAATAAAAGATAATAATAAAAGTTAATAATAAAAGATAATAATACAAGATAATAATATAAGATAATAATAAAAGTTAATAATAAAAAATAATAATAAAACAAAATAATAAAACAAAATAATAAAATATAATAATAAAAGATAATAATAAAATATAATTATAAAACATAATTATTAAAAATAATAATATAATATAATAATAAAAGAAAATAATAAAAAATAATAATAAAAGATAATAATAAAAGTTAATAATAAAAGATAATAATACAAGATAATAATAAAAGTTAATAATAAAAATAATAATAAAATATAATAATAAAACAAAATAATAAAAAAAATAATAAAAGAAATAATAAAAGATAATAATACAAGATAATAATAAAAGATAATAATAAAAGATAATAATAAAAGATAATAATAAAATATAATAATAAAATTATAACAATATAAATGAACTAAAGAGAATCATTATGTAAAATTGGACGATGTTCTCACTGTCATTAATAAGATTAAGTTACAAAATGTTGATGCTCAGTTTGAGTTATATTCCAACAACTTTGTTCATATTACATTGATTTGTTTGTACAATTAAATATCACATGTAGCATTATGTATATCTACACAATATGTTTCTGTTAATATATAGCTACTCAGAAAAGTAGCTAAAGGCAACTCAGTGAAAGTGGGAATTATCATACACTTTATCAAAAATAAAAATATTCGACTACACAGTACACGTTCATGTTTCAATACATTACTGATTTATTTGTTGGCAACTATTTATCGTTTTTCATTAGAAAATTGATACCTCACAGACACAGAGTTGATTATTATAAAATGTTTGATTTACTGATGGAGAAACAAATATGTAATTGAATGCTTAAAATTCTTGCAAATTTTACACCTCAAACTTGCTGAGAGTCAAGTAGAGTACCAAGATTACTGGTTGTCTTCCGTGTTTAAATTGAGTCAAACAAGTTGGAATCTTCAATTGTATTCCTCATATATATATATATATATATATATATATATATATATATATATATATATATTTTGTTCGATAAGTTAACTAGAGCTGTTATATTAACTTGGCTGTTAGCTGGCAATACATCAGCCACAGCTTTATCATATGCTAATGACGTCACTCTCATAGATCATTGTCTGAAGTCAATATATGCATTACTCACTGTCCATGAAAATTATTTTAAAGAATATTATGTCAAATTTAACAACACAAAAAGACTGTTGATCACATAAATAATATATTATGATGTTTTATTTGACCTAAATAGAGTACTGATTGGCCATAATCATTATGTGCTACATTTCTGTCATTATGTTACTCATAAATATAATAAAAGGAATGTTATTCGAGGGATTAATAGTTTCATTACTCAAACAAATATAATGATTCTCGATTTAGATCTTGTTCTTCTAATGTCAAAATGTCAATTTTTAATTTACATTGTATTAGTTAATGGGTATATTATTTTTGGAAATTAACAATAATGAGGTGACCAGATTATATCCTACATGACGTAAATGTATGCGAAGATTATGATGTTTATCTTATCAAACACATAGTTGTTTTGGAATTATTATCGAACTCCTTATTTAAAACGTTGACGAGATAGATAATAAAATTAATAATAATAACGATTACAGTAACTGGAACTTATTTATTCTTATATTAAATGGCTTCTAAAAGATTGTTTGGATGTTCTGATAAGCCTGATTATAAAAATAGTTAATAAATTATTATCTCCGGGTATTTTTCCAACATCTATGGCAGCTGCCTTAATTAAACTATTAATAATATCTAATATTCTAAACAATTACAAACCTCTTACAAATCATTTTTTATCTAAAGTTATAGAAAGGACAATTGGTGTCCATCTAAACAAATATTTAACCAATAATAAACTCAATGAATCACTAGAGTGTGCATAGTTTATTGGTCATAGACTGAAACAGCCTAGTTTCTGATGAAAAATGACATTATTAAGTCAATTGATCAAGTTAAGCCAGTATTATTTGTTCTTATGGACTTGACTACTGTATTTGGTACATATGGCCTTAATATCTTTTTCTCTAGGTTAAAAGGCATGTTTGGTCTGTCAGTTAAAGTACTTGAATGATTTTGATGTTATCTGGAACAACTTTCCCAGAGAGTGTCTGTTCATGATATGTTATCTGACGTTCGGTTTCTGTTATCTATTGTACCACAGGGTTGAGTTCTTGGTCCTCTGGTTATCTCAATGGATATTATGAGTCCTCTAGGAATCATTCAGCAGCAATATAGGGTTAAATACCACTTGTATGTTGATGACACACTGCTGTAAATATCACTGGATCTTTACTCTGAGTTAAACTTATCGTCTTCCTTGAAGAATTTAGAACATTATATTGCTGATATTCAGCTATGGATGACTCAAAATATTCTAAGACTAAATTATAATAAAACAAATATGATGTATTTGACATCACCACATTGTTTTAAATCCCTAAGGACACCAGCATTACAGATGGGTGCATCTTCGATTACTCCAAATGGGTTAGTAACATATCTAGGGTTATGGTTGAAACAAATATATTAATATGCATTAACTTGTTACATCAGAATGGCGAGCTGCCTTCTACCATCTTAAGAACATCCACTGCTTACAAGGATTCTTAACACAAGATACATTTGTATCTGTAGTTCATGCCTTTGGTACATATCATATAGACTATTATAATCCCTGTTATATAGCATATCTGATTATAACATTAATCCCTTTCAGCTAATTCAGACTAATGCAGCTCGCATAGTACAAATATGACCATATCACCCAATTTTTTTAAAACATACATTGGCTACCTGTTAGACAGCGTATCCATTCATTTCATGATATTATTAATAACTTATAAATATGTCCATGATATGTCGTCCGAATACTTTTGTGATCTGGTGTAGATTAGAAACTCATCAGCAGATATTAGAATAGCGTTATCTCTTGATAATTGTAAATCCGTTCTATAAACACAACTGTTCAAGATTGACAAGACATAATATTTGGGTAATATTATATTACAAATTATTTGTTCAGTGCATTTTATTGGCTCCTGTTGGTAAAGGAACTTTACTAAGTATACATTATTATTTAATTATTCATATTGAATAATTTTAAAATGTTAAAAACATATTTTCAATCAGCAATCTGAACAAGCATAATTAAGTTTTAACCTTTTAGTCCCAACTGTAATATTGGCTACTTATTTTAAAATAACAATTTTCCTATATAGTTTTCACTGTTAATTTCTTTACTTTTATGTGTAAATTATATAACATCTGATAAAAACCATTCCTTGACAGTGAAGTGTCAAGTTGATTTCTGTATCAACGATGACAAAACTTATATGTTTCTATTGTCGTGGAGATACCTTTTATAAACAAAACATGTTGTTTTATATTTCTCAATGTTGCGTTTGTGTGGGTTTGTGTGTGTGTTTTAGCTGTGTATAATAAGACACGGGTACTGAGAATCTCGAACCGTGAATTCAAACTCTGGACGTTTCTTCAGGGGACTGAATCCAGAATGGCGACTTTTCTTGCTGAGACATGTATAATGTCTCACCAGTCCCATCTGCGTTATCTTCTGTTGATTTAGAATAATCTAGGGAAAAGTTTTGTAATATATCGATCAGTTTTTTGTTTTGTTTTTGACATTTAGTTTGATAATCCAGCGAATATAATGCATAATTCATCCGCAACTAGCATAAATATATCTACTGCCAATATTTCAGTGTGATACGACCGATGGGGTTATTGCAATTAACCGATTAATGAGCGCCTCTCTGTTTGGTTGTCAATCCATTTGAGACCACTTGTGGGCTATATAAATGAAAAGCCTCTTCCTTTTAACAAAGTCTTTCTCGACTTCACATGAGATAATTAACAACCATGAGACACAAATTGGGTGCAGATTTGTGAAACAGGATCGTTGGTATGCGCCAGGGCTGGCCTAGCGAAAAGGACTTTGCCCAAATGTACCGAATCACTCAATGATCGATCACTAAGATCCTGAAGCGTAATAGGGGACTAATCAAACAACTCCTAGGCCAAGATCTGATTGTCTCAAGAAAACCACAGCTAGACATGATCGATATCTGCTCAGGCTGTGCTGTATTAACCGAACAAAACTTTCAACTCAGCTCCGTGCCGATTCAATCCTTTCAACAATATTCCTGTAGCAATTACCGAATTAACACTAGTTATTTGACCATAGGACCAGTGAGGAAGCCCTTACAGCAAAGAAAGGACACCGATAAGCGCGATTTGTGTTGGGTGCATGGGCGCTTGAACTGGTGTGATGGTCACTGGCAACACGTTGTGTTCAGTAACGACTCCAGATTGTTGCTGTATCGTAATGATGGTCGTGTTCTAGTGCTCAGGCAAGCTGACGAGACTCTACTCGATGAGTGTGTACTGCCTAGAGTACAGGCAGGCGGCGGCGGAGTCACGAAATATGGTGTCTTCTATAACAGAGAAAAATCAGAGCTCCACTTACTCGATGGAAACATGGATCAGTACTAGTACATACGTGTCCTGGAAACCAAAATACTTCCATTTACTAGGAGAGACTTCCAGTCAAATTTTGTGTTCCAAGATGACAATGGTCCAGCACACCGAGCATGATGCATCACTGATTTCCTCGAAGATGAGAATATGCAGCACATGGATTGGCCTGATATGTTACCAGACTGGAACCCAATCGAGAACCTCTGGTATGAAATCCCACGTGAATTGAACAACATGGACAACCCCCCAACAAACGTGGCTGGATTGACCCAGGCTGTTGTTGATATCTGGCGAGATATTCCGGATCAAAAGCTCCCAATACTCGTTTTGAGCATGCCTCGACACTTACGTGCCGTATACAACACCAGAGGAGGCCACACGAAGTATTGATTTGTTTTCATATTGCGTAGCATGATTCATTAGCTTTAACGCAACGACAAATATTATGAATATGGATTTCAGTTGTTTTGTGAAGTTTTATGTCTATGAATAAAAGCATGGTTTTTGTTAGTATTTGTCACATGTTCAAATAATTGGCACTGAAAAGGATAAACCAGCATTATTAAGTAAAAACTGTATTCAATATTATTGAACACAATGAATTGACAACATAAAATGACACAATGCTACGAAAAATACGACGAAAGTTACTGTACAAGTGCTCCAAAAAGGGCACTCCAATGCAGCATTTTGGGATATTCCAAACTGTTTTCTTACTCTGTGTGTATATATATATATATATATATATATATACATGTGTGTGTGTGTGTGTGTGTGTGTGTGTGTGTGTGTGTGTGTGTAAAACAAAGTTATAACCCATCTTCAAGTTAATAACTGATTCCTTAAAACATCTAGAATACAACGTAAATCATAACGTTTACAACTATTGTCTAACTCCAAGAGTCATTTCTAGTTATATTATAATGTTGATAGTTAGATAGTCTATCAAATTGTTTTGACGCCATTTTACTTATGCTCTTTCGTAGTTTATAAATGGAGAAATCATCAAATACAATCATGAATATGTATGATAAATGGAAAATGTGCAATATGGCAAGCATAAAATTATATATTATATCAACTAGAAATCTAAAATGGACATTTCGTATGAAAGCACTTATCTTTATCTGGGAAAAAATAAGTGCACGATTAGCTTTGAAATTAAAATAAATCCAATTTGATTATAGCCATTCTATTCTTAAAGAATGAGATAATATAAAGTTTTTAATCGCTATGTACACGCTAAAAAAACAGATTATTAATGAACTTTCTGTTATAGAAGTGTCCTTTTCTATATATATATATATATATATATATATATATAACTTTTAAAATGTAACATTATTATAAATGAACGTTTATACCATTGTGAGCTCTGTGTAAATGTAATATTACCAAAGTATTATTTTCTGTTCGTTTTCCGTGGAACCCTTCATTGTGTTATAATGCAATATATATATTTCTAGTAACATATCAATAACAGAGTTCACAACGTCTTGTATGTATGACATTTGATAACAACAACAACAACAACTATAACAACATTATTTGTATGATAATCATGACTACTATTATGTGTTATATATGTTTGTTATTCATTTAAAAAAGTAAGGTAAGAACATAGTTAATGATAAAGTGTTTAAATTGTATTAGAAAGACAACTTACCTCAACCTCTAAACAACGATGACATCAATATAACAAGTAGGCTCTATATAACAAAATTAGTTTGTTATACACACATGTTATATCATTAAACACGATATCTGAATAATTACATCAACTATCAGATTTAATAAAGTTATCCTCGCAATAATGACTGGATAATCCGAAATTAAAATGTCTTAGAAATCTTATTATTACCAGGAAGTATAAAAGCGCTATTCACCAGGTGGCAGCAAAGTATATATATATATATATATATATATATATATATATATATATACTCACACATACACACACGCACACACACACTTGTAACTAAAACCATAAATATAGGCCACATTACCCTCATACTCAGAGCACTTCTAGTTAGACATAGGATTATATTTAAAGTTCTCTTTCTAACATTTAAAGCCCATCAACAACTTGACACCGGACTATCTAACACTATTATTGGACACATATAAACCCCAACGCCACCTAAGATAGTCTAACTCATCTCTGCTGACAGTTTCTCGTATCAGATTAAAAATGGCTGGCGACAAAACATTTTGTTCACTTTGGCCCACGGATGAGGAACGATCTCCCACTTCATATCAGGAGAAATTAAATAACTGTAAATATATGCTAAACCATCACTTGTTTATATTGGCATATGGCTAACCATAGGTATTATTGTTAACTTGTATATAATGTAAATGTGTTTATTTCATATTGTTAAACGTCATTGAACTAAGGTATTAAGATATGTGGCGCTATGATAAGTGCTATATTATTATTATTATTATTATTATTAACTCATTTATCATTTCTGGTAAATTAAGTGTCAGTATTGAGGACTTGCTGTTTGATAAAATAATTATTGACGATAGTGGTGACCTATTTACGGCTATGAACTTGGATATTTGGCCTAGTAACTGTTAATCATATTTATATGTAAACAATGCGGATATCGTACTATTTTCAGTTTGTGTGCGATGTATAAAAATAGCCATTCATATATTGTATTCTTCTCCTAGTCAGTGTGTATATGTTTGTGTGTGTATATTCGTATATCCATAAGTCGATGCTTGCTACACATATATAATAAGTTGTATGGAGAAATAAGGCACAACAAACTAAAGTGGGGTTGAATAATTTTAATGTCATTGCTAGAAACGTCATCAATGAAAATTGGTTTATTATTTCGTATAATTATCAAAATAATTAACCCATATTTTCTGTTAGATATGGCCCGACTGTCTATAGCTATTTATATCATTTCCTTTTCCGATATAATGTATATTATATCACAGAACCTTCCTTAAGATTTGTCATAATTAATTAAAAACAACGAATCCAAAAACAATAGATAATTAATAAAACAAATGGTAAGGAATTATTAGTCTGTCTCCTTAAATTAGTATATATATATATATATATATATATAAATTAGTATATAAAAAAGCAACCGAAGATTTGATTAATAATTATTTATAAGTCATTGAAAAATAGTCCGAGGCAATAGTTTACTTTATGAGAAAAACTAATATCAGTAATTATTACCTGATGACATTACCAACATGAAGTTAACAAATATATAAAAAGCTATACCTCCTTCTTCGCGTCAATCATATTTCTTAAAGTTGTTATTATTGTTTTTAAAATAATGAGACGCTCGATGTCTGTTGAGTTTCTTACATCTTGTTTTATAACTCATTGTCAAATACAACAAATTCTTTCTTTGACGCAAACAAACTCGCGAAAATAAATTCACCTAACACTTCAGACATAATGTGCATAAGTTTATAATGACAGTAATATCTTCGGATGTGTTTAACTGTTACGAGCATATTACCATGATATATGATACACAGGTGAGTTCGTTTGACCAACCATGATATTTACTATCTAAAATATTTATATAGATAAACTACTACTAACCTTCCTGGTTAATTATGTCATGTGATAACAAAATAGACTTTTGTTTTGAGGAGTATAAATGGCTATATATGTAAGTTGGTGTCCTCCACAAAAACATAATTTATCACAAGAAATCTAAAATGTATTGTTCTAACTTCGCATTAATTAATTAATATTAAAACTCATAATTTTTACATGTAGTCATTTGATCCTTTGGATAATTTCTCTTTATAGGGCGCCTCCGTAGCATATCTCAATAGTGTTTTATCTTTGTCTTCATTACCCGTAGAGGTCTCTCGGCCCATTTAGCCTACCATGTGCACAAAAGTTGTAGTAAAACATCAATTATCATCATCGTCATCATCTTTTCTCTTCATGACAACGAGTATGATTCTACTAAAGAAATATTCACCTATCGCTATCATAAAGTACCGTATTCATCAACCAAACCTTCCCCCATTATTACCATATATGAGCAACATGTATAAACACATATTTACACAGAAAGAGTTTTAGGTTATAAAATAACGCATATTTTTTTAAAATCAACTAAACAGACCGAACTATTAGTGAATCATGACTGTAATAAATCAAATACAGGTAAGTTTCTTAACCCATCATCAGCCTCTAATCAAATTATGTCTAAAAGTTACTCTAATATTACATGAAATTTGATCAGATTTTAGTAAGATGTATTAGTTGGAATATAAATAATTACTACATTTTAGTTGTGGGTTGAGAGACTATCTAAGTTAGACTCAGTAAGTTAGAGAATATTAGCATTTTGGGTTATATTAGAAACATTTAACTCAATCTGAAAACATGTTTAATATACTAGTTTAAAATGTTGGTATCCAAGCCAACATATACACAGACAAACACAGACCACGCCCCACATATATATAATATATATATTATATAAATATATATATATATAATAACGTTTTAAAACTGTATTGTCAATATAGCATGATAGCTCCCTGGTGTTTCTCTTACTTACCTATCATTATAATATCTGGAAACTAAACAAATACAAGTTTAATATACTGCTGACTAAGTTCCAGATTTGATTGTATTCTTCTCTACAAAAATATATAAAGTTATCTAATGATAATTAAATGTGTTATGTTTGGATTTACTTTATATATTGAGAATTGTTTAACTAATTATTACAAGTTGTTGTTAAGCAATTAGTGCCTTACTATATGGAGATGATACTGTGCTTTGTCAGACATCATCCTGGCTGAACTGAACTCATTTCACTCACCACTAAAATTTTCTTTTATGAATATCAATCGAACAGATAAAAATGTCATATTAAATTAATAACTAATTATAATTTAAACAATAAATTTCATTATCGCCATGACAAAATTATTATTTATAAAGTAGTACGTGACAAACACATCTAACTATCATTTCTTTAGCTACTTGTTTTCCACACTAAACGAATCAACAGTACCTAAATACGAATTTTACTAAATTGAGACTTTGTAATTGATAAAATAATTGATTTGTTTTTTTATATAATATACTGGATATTTCGGTAGGACGTTTTATAATAAAGCTTAAAAAGATTAAATATAACATCTCAAATTAGTACGTGAACTTAGCGGGGTTATATGTTACACTCTTTTGGGCGGTGATTGTATAGAATAACCCATGTAGATATATACACATACGAGAGATGATTCACCAAAAGGCTAAGAAAATATAAGTTATATGTCATAATATTGAATATTTTAATGAATTTGTCTCGTACAAGCTGTTCGACTAAGTAATATCAAATTCTTTGAACATCAATTATTGAGTGAGTGTTGATATTGTCTTACGTGGTTAATAAATAATTAATTAAAAAATAATCCACTGTCATTTTATTGACATATATATCAGTAAGTTACAAAATAAGCTACAATGTCAGGTAATGTGAACACATTTTATCATATGAGCTTATTAGCAAGTTAACAATTAAATGTGTTAATAATACCATATATAAGATTGATAATAGATAATAAACCTTCATCTCGGTGAACATCAGGTCATGATTATGCAAATGCACGATCATAAATCCTGATGAGTTATTTACTTTTGTTATAATTAATAAGTTAGGAATACATACAAACGTACATGCGTATATGCATATATGCGTGCATTTATACACACATACATATATACATACATACACAAATGGGTTTATATTTGCTAAACAACTTGTATGGAGACATGCATACAGTTAAACAAAACGATAAACACACAAACAAACAAAATACACAAAACGCTTGACACCTAATTAATTATCTGACTGACCGAGTAAACAAACATGTTTGTATATTGCTAAACAAACACCGGCACATATATATAAACAAATATATATACATCAATTATTAATACAAGGTCAACGAAACACACACACACACATACACACACACACACAAACATACACACACACATATACACGCGCACGCACACACGCACACACGCACACACGCACACACAGACACACACACACACACACACTATATATATATATATATATATATATATATATATATATATATATATATATTAGGCACGGATGGACATTCTGTAAGTGACAAATGGAAACCTATGAGGATTAGCTGTTAGGTTTGATTATATCACAGTTTTTACTCAGGATTGAGAGGATAGGTATTTGTGCATACAATCAGCACATAATGACGAGACTATTACATATGTGTTTTAGGTCACCTGGACGTTTTTATAATAGATTGTTATGTATGATGACGATAACATGAATACATTAATATAAACTAATTATAATATTGCAGTGAATTTTAAAGGAAAAGATTAATTCTGGATTATCCTTATTCTTATTAAAATAAGATTATTAATACGTTTTGTTTTCTTCTTTTGTTATTGAATTATTACACTTGATTTAATTAATTTTTCTAAAGCCAAAAAATCAAACAATGGTTAAAATATTGAACAAGCCTAGTTAATGAAATATAAAATGGTCAACTTGTTGAAATTAAACAAATATTAACATATTAGACAGTGACAGCCTCAAATCAGTGTCAAGCTTTGGTTAATCAGTGTCTGGGATTAAATAAGCACAGTGTCGTCCATAAGTTCGGTGGAGTATTTACCAATAATTGTACTGAAAGAGCTATCACTCTAAATGATAAAGCTTTAAGTAAACCATTACTCGAGTTATGAAAAGGAACAAATTTTGGTAGTGCGGCCACCATCCTGTGATATGAAGTATTACTTATCAAACAACACACATTAGGTTATTCTACTGATTTACAAACAAAACAAAAACTTGTATTCTAATTTAATATAACATAATGTTTAAATATACCTTATTTTAATATTTAAAACTGATAAACTTGATTTGTTATGATATATTTCATAACTAATGGTTCCATTTAACTTGACATTTAGAGCCTATTTTAATGCTAAAAATAATTATTAACCAAATTATCAAACTATGTAACAACCTAATTATTTTAAGGTATACTGGTGTTTTCCATTTTGACAGTGGATTTAGGTTAATATTTATGTATTTAGACAAAAAATACATCGGGGTAACTTTAAATACGGTAATGACATGTCGTCCAACACGCCAATTTTATGGTTTCAAGTAATGACAAAGTACGTCAATAAATAATAATAATAATAATAATAATGTATATTTAATAAAGCGACCTTACTATCAGGAGCCATTCAAAGGCGCTGTACAAATAATATGTAATATAAAAATACCCCAAATAATGTCTGTAAAAAACCTGTAATTATTTAAAAGATAATGCATATCAACTACATCATATCGAGAAGATACAACAGGCTTCATTGATTGAAATAAATAAGCTAAGTGTGCAACTGGATTCAATATATCTAAAGTCATATAAACAATGCAAGATTCAATGATCAAAACACTTATACAAGGTAAATGTGTTTTTTTATATCTGTATTAATCCAACTGTTAGTAAGAAAATGTACATGTAGTAATAAAAAAAGATTATTGTTGGTCTTATTATATTTAATAAAATGATTCATATACTTTCGAATTAAGAATAATACAAATATTAAAATGTATATATAATATTGGTGGGTTTTGTAGAAACAGTTTCTATCCATATAATCAGCACAAAGTTACAGGACTAGCAAGTATATTTTATAGATTAACTGGTTATTATCTGGGCTTTGATGTATGATAGAGCAAAATTAAATCAATACAAGTCTCAATAAACATATAAAATCGGTTATTATTTGGGCTTTGATGTATGATAGAGCAAAATTAAATCAATACAAGTCTCAATAAACATATAAAATCGGTTATTATTTGGGCTTTGATGTATGATAGAGCAAAATTAAATCAATACAAGTCTCAATAAACATATAAAATCGGTTATTATCTGGGCTTTGATGTATGATAGAGCAAAATTAAATCAATAAAAGTCTCAATAAACATATAAAATCATAATTTGTTATGTCCCAAAACACCATCGAAATTTTAAAAGATAAAGCAGGTCAACATTACGATATAAAACAATTATCAGGTTCTTGAAACCAAACAAAATAAATCATATTGGACAGTGTCAGCCTCAAAGAAATGTCACACTTGGTTGATTAGAGTCTTAGGTAAAGAAACTCGGTCACGGCTAGAAGCTCGGCGGAGACATTATCGATTTATGTACTGAAAGAGTAAATGATACGAGCTTCTAGTAAACATCAACTCGGGTTATGAAAGGGAAAACCTTTTAGGTGTTGGCGTCATACATTGACACAAAACAGGGTATATATTACTTATCAAAATAAGCTCAATAGGCTATCCTAATTGTTTTCACAAAATTATGCAAAAAATATATCATATTTAATATTCTTTGAAATTGTTATCACACAATATTAAAATAACCACTATTTTTATTTATTAATCGATTCGATTGATTAATATATATTACACAACACGTGATTCCGCTTATTTTTCTACTGTGGATAACATACTTGCACACTAAAGATAATCTGAAACAACTCTAATGGGGGTGAAAAGAGCATATTTTCGAGTATTTATCGCTATGTGACCAGCACTACTATAAATTCGCTGAAGGCGATTAATGTTATAATCAGATATACCATATAACAGGGAGTTACAATTGTTTATCTCAGATGCAAGAAAGGCGTGGACTACAGTTACAAGTGTTTATTATGTCAAGTATGGTTTTAAACAGTGGATGTTCTTAGGATGGTAGTAGGCATCTCAGTTAGTGATGTGACTAGATTAAATTATGTAATGTCCACATGTGTCCAACATGTATTTGAAAGTATTAATCGACGTGTTTTCGATCCCTACAGTACAATTATAACCACTAGCTGCTAGTATAATTCCAATAACCTTTTCCCTAAATCCTTAATTCCCAAAACTTTCACGAGTCATTAATAGTGTTTACTACGCTCGCCAGAGATGTTCGTGTGACGTCATTTTGACAAGCATGACTACAACTTTGAGCCACTAACAAAAATGGTCGCGACAGTATCAATTTCTCACCCATGGTCATGTTGTGCGAGTGGTCGGAGGTTGGAAAACCGGCCAGGGTGTATAGTAGGAGTTTCATCTAACCAGGCAACTGGTAATGTTTACTCCACCTCATATGCCATATCTTTTAAATATAAATGTATTTATAAATAGTCCCGTGGTCAAGCAATAAATTACAAAATTACAGACCACATGCATCTCCCTCATTTGACGTAGATAAGCCACTTAAAATAACTACCGTTTTAGCCATTATTATTAGTATTAGTTGTTGTTGTAGTAGTAGCTGTAGTATTAATTAGTTACAACAGGTATAGAGGTAGACCGAGAGCAGCAACATCTGCCGACGACACCAGGTCCCGATCTACAACAAATGTTATTTTAGTGTATACATTTTTGAAACCTATTTTCGGGTGATTAAGGCATAAGTGAAGGTCATGCCAATGCAACATTCAGTTATTATCGTATTTTCTGGTATAATGGTATTGTATTATATCTGGTGAAAACTAATATAAAACTATAAAGTTAAAAGAAGCATCCATCGATTATTGAAACCCGAGGCGTAACAACACTAAAAAAATCACATGACCTAACTCGCAAAGCCTCATCCCTATTTTCTACCTACATAATAAAACATAGCTCCTACGTCTGTATGACAAGCAGCCTGTTTCAATTATTAATAATAACAATAACTATAAACATATATAGCATCAGTAGCCTCTTAAAGAATCGAACTCAGTAGCAGCCATAGTATAGGGTATGGACAATTTGTTCGCTAAGGTACAATGCGAAATTCATCAACGCATGTTAGTACAGTTTCAATTAGCATCAAGATAATGTTCGAACTGAGTGGTGATTTAGTTTTACTGATTAATTTAGATTGCATCCATTGTTCCTGTCATGTATCTGTTTTTACAAACAATCTTAAATCACGTGAGACTTGCTCCAAATACACATCAGCTGATTATTGGGATGGGCCTAAACTAGTGAATTATGTGATATTTGTTGGTATAAGCTTAATTGATAAGTCCACATACTAGGTTTGAATGCGAATATTCCACTTTTCCAATCACAGAACTTCATTTAAAATAAAGTGGTATTTGTCGGTACACAGGAGCCCGGTGGATGGGGATATCCAACATATGACCTATACAGGGATGTGCCCCCCTCGCTGAGACATCTAGTATTTTAAAAGATTAATATTTTCTACAATGCATAACCACAAGAAGCTTTGAGTACGCCTAAGTAATTTAGGATATTAGCAACAAAAAAAAGAAAAGAAATTGTCTGCAGCACAACACAACATTGAATGAAACATGTTAAACATCAGTTATAATAATAATTGGGTGAGGGACCAAACTAAAGTGATGGAAATAATTAAAAACAGAAAATAGACATGATACCTCTCATCACCCGCAAAACGGATAATAGATGGAGTGCAGCACTTACAGTTTGGACACCAATGGGTGGCAAAAGAAGAAGGCAACGAAAACGGTGGCGAGATGAACTACAACAATACTGAGACAATGTGAACTGATACATGAGAGCAAGAAACCGAGATCTTTAGAGGCAACCTGCTAAGGCCTTCATCCTGCAGTGGACTGATGAAGTTGTGAAGTACTTTATGAATAAGTGAAATTTTATTTATTTACAAATGTATGAACTGGTGAATGTCCAGTAGTTTACTCCCAAGATTACCCTATTATTGCTCATTCATGCACGTATTCTATTCAATTTCTCCATCAAACTTCTGCTTCTTTTGGACTTAGTATCATGTTGTATGACGAATAAGATTGGAATGGCCGTGTCTCTAATACCTTATCCCAAATCAGTTTCTGGGACAGAAATGATTAATTATCTACATGAACAGAACAATAAAAAAGAACAAACTGTCATTGAAATGAATCAAATGAAAATAGAAAGAAAAGAGAACCGTAAACAAAGACAGATAGATGTGTCCTATAAGAAGACTGTGATTACCGAGAGGAAGTGATATCGTACATGTATGAAACAGTAGAAAGAAGAAAAGAAGACCTCAACAGAGTGCCGAAGATAAGAAGAATAGACACAAAGAGAAATAATAAAACATTAAGTATTACATCAATGGGAATATCGTTTATTTTATATCTCTTTGAACACCACAATGTGATTAGTCGTATAGAAATATTAGGCTCTGAAAATACACTTATATTACAGAGTGATAGGTGCACAACGTGATATATTTATCAAGCTAAAACCTTATTTGATAAACACACACCTGTCAGATCAAAACCCATAAAAATTAATAGATATTTAGAACGCATATGGGGAAATCACGCACCCAACTTAACAAGTCTAGGTATAATAAACAGTCCTATTTCTGCAATAGACTCATGAATAAAGCTAAATCTGATTGTGTATAGGAATATAATTTTCAACAACTCTGACAATCCTCATCAACTCTGGAACTGTATAAATAGGACTCTCCATAGAAAGGCTTCTGTTTCTCTCCCCGCTCATGATTCAAATAGTTCACTCTACACTTCTTTTTCCAAACATTTCAAGGATAAGATCACCCAAATTCATGCTTCTTTCTCAGAATCTGTTTCTGGTTGTAATACTAATTTTCCAGTTGTACATCACCTTTACGTAGTTTTTAAACCAACGTTACTTACTAAAGTTTGTAAACTGAGTTTTATCATGCCTTAATAAGTCCTTTGAACGTGATGCTATCCTTATATTTAAGCTAAAGTATTGTCTTCACACACTAATTGTTCCAATTATTAAGATAATAAATTCATCACATAGCTCCGGAGTGTTCCCTTCTCATTTTAAACATACTCATGTAATCCCTCTTCTTAAGAAATAAGTTTTACCAGCCAATGACCTAAACTGTTATAGACCTATTTCTAATTCATATCTAAAGTATTATAAAAAGCCGTATCCTGTCGTTTTAACGTTCACTTAAACTGTAATCACCTGTCTAATGTTTAGTCTGATTACAAGCAATTTCACTCTACAAAAACTGCTCTACTAAAGGTTCATAAAGACATAATACTAAACATGGACAAAGGACATGTCACAGCACTAACACTTTTAGATTTATCTGCATCTTTTGACACCATCGATTATTCTGTTATTCTAGATCGCCTCTCCTATTTGTATGGTATATCAGACGGAGCACTTACCTGGATCCGCTCATTCTTAATAAATAGGTTTCAATCAATAACAATAAGAACATATTTTTCTACCGCACTGCCTTTGTTTTGCAGCGTTCACCAAAGCTCTGTTCTTGGACTACTACTGTTTACTCTGTATACCACACCACCAAGCTAGCCTAGTTACAGCCATTAGACCATCATTTACATGCAGATGACACCCAAGTTTACATATCTTTATATATAGTAGACACTGATCTTTCCCTTAAACATATTGGTGTCTGTCACCGTGATATCTCTTACTGGGTGGTAGTAATAGTACATGGATGTTAACCCATTTGTCATTTCTGGTAATTTAAGTGTAAGCTTTGAAGTCTTCCGTTTTGACAAAATAAATATTGACAAAAGTAGTGACCTATTTACAATTAGTAAACATGAACGTGTGTATCTGGCGTTGTAACGGGTATCGTGTTGTTTTCAATTTACGTGAGATGTATACAAATAGCCATACAAATATATGTTATTATCCTAGTCAGCGTGTGTGTGTATATATGTGTATATATGTGCGTGTGTGTGTGTGTGCATATGTATGTTTGTATATATATATATATATATATATATATATATATGTGTGTGTGTGTGTGTGTGTTTGTGTGTGTGTGTGTGTGTGTTTTTTGCGTGCTATTACATTACATAGTTGTAGTACGTTCTGTTAAATAAGCAAACATATTTATGTATAATATAAGTTTAAAACAGTTGTCCAATGAATAATTCAATGTATACTAAAGTGTACTTAGTTAAATGACTTTAGATAATATTAATATCAATTACATTTATTTTATTTTATATTAGTATTATAATCTTCACATATTAACAAGTGTCTAGGTCTTATATTTATAGCGAGATGATAATTGTTGCTGATAGATAACATGTATCACAATCAAATGATTTGGTTTGTTATTTCATGTGGAAACTTGGGCGTGGAAAATAAGTATACTCAAATAACAGCTGGGGTTATTAAGGATATAGCAAAGTTATTATTAGTTATTGTTATGAATACAGTGATAATATATTGGCTAAAACAAAAGTACTATTTACAACAACAACAACAAAAAAACATATACTACGACGTTATTTTGTCTTGAGGCTACAAAGTCAAATTATATACTGATTACATTTCTACAGATACGGTTTATTCACATAAATGATAAATAATTGAGATCATGTAGCTTATATTATTAATTTACTGCTTAGACTTAGCAACCTAATGAGGGATTAATAACTGCGTAAGAAATACATTTAGAGGACATGAACCATACCACTCTCCCACTAGTCATTCTTATAACTTTTACACTATCATTTAGAAAGCAGAATCCCGTTGTTATAACCTTGGGCCAATGTCCACATTTATGTGGCCTAATATTGGAAAACTATGTCAGGCTGTTTACAGCTAACTATTTTCAGTTATATAGTTTCAAATGAAAGTGATTTTATTTTGAAGGAAAGTCCAATGACCTAATATCACTCTGTCAATCAGTACAGTGACTTATTTATGATTTAATTTCTTTTCATATCAGATAACGTGTATGTGGTTTCATTTGTAAAATAAAAATATACCAGTTTAAGGGATCCACTTCAACACACACATACACACATCACACAAAAACGCACACACGCTCATAACTTGTTGCATGTGCTGCCACACATACACACTCACACACACACACATACATATGCACATGCATACATACATACACACACACACACACACAAATAAACACATACACACATACACACACATACACACACACAAACATGCGGGGATATATACAGCTGTCACTATGCTTTTTCAGACATCAACTGGACTCTGAACTAAACTCATCTCTCTCACCTTGAAAATTGGGTTTTCTGTTCTGATTACACACCAATAAAATATTGAATTATTGTCCTCAAGAAAACCTACCAGGTGTCACCACTGTGCTGGGGTTACTTCATATGCTGCCACATAAT
>JAODUP010001868.1:0-24152 GCA_025642065.1 Paralvinella palmiformis
TCAGCGACATGTTACAGACATACTAGGTACTATCTTGGATGGAGTGTGGGTTCCTTATCAGTTGAATCTCCTTACAGCTTTCAGATCATTGACATTCAAAGAGACAACTCTCTTTGTCTTCAAATTTCTCCAGTTCTCAAGGTAAGAGATAAGCATCTTCATAGCCCGATTTTAGCTCAATTGGACAAATACTTTGCGCTTGTATTCGAACCACAGTCGGGCCGTATCTAAAAGTTATTCATAAGTACCTAATACATACATACATACATACATACATAATACATACATACATACATACATACATACATACATACATACATATATACATATATACATACATACATACATACATACATACATACATACATACATACATACATACATACATACATACATACATATATACATGCATACATACATATATAGATACATACCTACAAACATACATATAATGCTTGGATATACACACATACATACATGAGTATATGCGTATATATGTCCATACATAAGGTTCGTACATACACATATATACACATATAAATACTAAATGCTTTAGTTTAGAACTGCTAATCACATGCAATTATATCATCATTACTACAGTAACTAAGTGGTCTGATTTGCTTAACGGAATCCAAATATTTTGGTTCCATTCGAACCGTCATCTGATTGTTTACAGCGTGGTGTCAATATTGATTTTAGGAAAACAAAACTGATCATTTATCATCATTATTTACCTGACTACCTCCAATTTATCTGAGTAACATTATGGAAACAATAAAATATTAATATTGACAGACGAGTTAGAACTGGTTGAGAATTATTTAATAGACGACAACAAAGTATTTATGTAGCCATAAATCATAATAAATCTGGATCAATACTCGTAGCAACACTACAAACTTATTGTATTTTTATCCTTTTCATGCCTTTCACTCCAATGTAACATGTTAATTTAGTCTGTTGATAGAAGTGTGTCTACATTTGTTATCGGTACATTATTACTATACATCCTGAATTTTGCCCTTATCTTTTGTCGATGTTATTTTCAAAATACGAAATAAATATAGTATAAATAAAGTTGTATTATATTACCTGGTGTATACGTCAGAAATATGTCGCATACAGACTAGATACTATATTTGTTAGAGATGAGTTTCCTTATCAGCTAAAGCTCCTTACAGCTTCCCGAATATTGACACTGGAAAAGACAATTGTCCTCGTGATCTTTTTAAAGGGCTCGGCTCGTAGACCAGGAATTTTTCCACTAAAATATATCATTTTGTGCCGATGGCCTGACATAAAACCTACGATCACATCTTATATTAATATCTATATTAGCCACATTCACTTGATTTATTAATGTATCAGGGAGTATTTCAGGTAGACACCAAAGTATTATCATCTGTATAATTATAAATCTGCACATCATCTTCTATAAGTAATAACATATATTTGGTTGTGTGAAGAATTTCGATTGTATGTATGTAGGTATGTATATATGTATATACATACGTACATGTGTAGGTATTTATATATGTATGTATGTATGTATATATGTACATGCGTATGTACTTCCGTAAGTATGTATGTATGTATGTATATACGTATGTACTTATCTACGTACGTACATATGTATGTATGTGTGTATGTATGTATGTATGTATGTATGTGTGTACCCTAAGAAAGGCTATCAGCATGTTCAATAACAGATAAGCCCTCCTCAAGCATTTCTAATAAATGAAATCTCAATGACTGATATGTTTCAGTTTGTGGAAGATTTTAATAACTATTTTTCTAAAATTGGCATTCATACCAATATTAACCTGCCTCAATTAAATAAAATTTTACAGAATATATGCCCAGACATGACAAACGCAACATGGTGCCATCTGACGTTCTTTTAACTCCCCATTATTTGAGACCGAAACTAAGCCCGTGTATAATTCCATCTCCACAAAATAGTTAAAAGAAACAATTTTCAACATTCTGTTACCCATTACGCACCTAATAAATAGATCATTCGTCTCTGGTATTGTTCCACGGGAAGCGCGAAGGTTATTCCTATTTACAAATCCTCTGACCAAAGTGCTGGAACCCACTTTGTATGAAACCAGATGCAAAATTTAGTTTGGCAATACATTGCAGCTCTTTGCTTTCCCCCAAAATAACGATCAAATGATTGAACTAAGTCATGAAGGGAAATATTTTTAATTTCTTTTCAAAGCCAAGTAACCTACAAAAACTCCTTTTGTCCATATTTTTTCTTCAGGCAAATCAGGCTTGAGAAAAGTACATCTAGGAACTATTTCTTGCCTACCTTGTTTTCTGTTACTTGTTGCGTTTTGGATTTGTTTCCTAAGCATGTGTCTGGTCTACTCATCAGCCTGTGGGAACCAGCTAATTCGCTTTTCCTACGCGACAAATATGTCACGCCCACAGGAAAGCGGCTACATGCAGTGAAGTCATTTAGCTAAAATTAAAACAAATTACTGTGTGCATGTAGCGCGCGTAAGGAGGGGGGGGGGGTGATCTGACCAAAATAGGTCAATCAAATAAGTTGATGATATCTTGATAGTTTAACGATTACAATTAAATGAATAATGATTCTAATCAACTACATAATTATAAATCGTGATACTAATATGATGTGTTCGCGCGTGTACGCGCATACAATCACCCAATTAAATGCTGGTGGAACACGCCATTGGTACGGAGAACATTGAATCGTTAATTAAAACTCTGGACGATTCATCAGGGTATTCATTACGGGGTCGGGATGTTGCAATCTGATTTCATTCCTGGGTAATAACAGATTTAGTAGTTGTGGATTGTAATTGTGGAAAACATGTTCATATTTGTTGTAGGCTTGATCAAATTTCAGGCAAATATATTACAGAACAGCTATTAGTATTCCTGTTTTGGCATAAACTTTTAAATATATCCCCCCCTATTACAGTTATATATTACATTACTCCATGAGACTTTCTTATAAATATCACACCGTCAATTACATTTATAAATGGTATTACTATATTAGACAGGCTTATAACTGCTTCTCTCTCTCTTTCTATATATATATATATATATATATATATATATATATATATATATATATATATATATATATATATATATATATATATATATATATATATATATATATATATATAAAACCATTAAGTATTTATCGAGCTCGTAGGTTATCAGTAATACATTTATATTAATTTAATGTATCAGTTAAAATAACATCTCATTTGTAAGTTTTACCTTAATATAGGAAAAAGCTTTGGAACATGTTTTCTACTGCTTAGTATTTTTGATAATAAAATTAACTTTATTATAACAGAAGAACCATTATGAATAAATTCGATCATACAGAACTCGATCATTAGAATATGATTTGTGTTATACATATATGGAATGTACAAATGTGGAATGTATAAATGTTTAAATGGGAGAAAGTTTTTATATAAAAGTTAACGTGTTTTTAATTTCTGTAATCATAGAATTGTTTTAATTTGTTAAACTATATAATCATAATAATAGTGTCATATCTGTAATTGTTTGTTAATTAAGTCTTTACTTTCTGGCCTATCGAGTACCGAACTATAAACTTATCAAAAGAGTGTCATGTCGCATCAGATCATGACGATTCTGTCAAATTGTCTCGTAAAGGTCAACTATTTTTCACTTATGCTGAGTGCATGATATTTATTCCATGTAGAATTCACCCATTTCTTCGACATATATATACATGGATAATAGATTCTAGATTGTAAATGACGTGGGAGAAAACATCGAAATCATGCCGTCTCATAATGGAATGTTATTTCACTTAAATATTGAAGGAAACCGTAACAAATTATATTTCATATATTAATTATTTATATATATATATATATATATATATATATATATATATATATATATTGTTATAAAAAGCATTGCTCGGGCATAATTAACTTTAGATTAACACAGACATAATCCCTCATGTTGC
This sequence comes from Paralvinella palmiformis, assembly GCA_025642065.1. Taxonomy (NCBI): domain Eukaryota; kingdom Metazoa; phylum Annelida; class Polychaeta; order Terebellida; family Alvinellidae; genus Paralvinella; species Paralvinella palmiformis. The sequence continues at coordinate 3,998 of JAODUP010001868.1, forward strand.
CATATCAGCCAAGTCATTCTATCATTTATATTTTGCAAGTTTTTCATAATTGTTTTGTGGATAGAAACTTCTTTATGAGTCTATGTTTACACGGATTACTTTGAGGTAGCTGCTATGTGGCTAATTAATTATAGTATAGCAGAGTATCTACGCATGCTCAGTATTGGCACACAAGGTGATTACGGTACACACATCGAACAGAATTATCAGATATACCTGAATATTAATAACTATGCCTTGGACTGGAATTTCCGCCTATATCACAATATTTATAAACGGAAACGTTCAAATTCCTGGAATTAATGTTAACTACAGGTGTTGTATGGAATTGTTTATTTCAAAGAAAAATAATAATATCCTAAATATCGCAGTAATATTGATGTGATGACTTGATATGACATCGCTAATAATCGACCTATCTGTGTAATGACAGAGGTAATCATATATTACAGCTAAAACTATAGTGTAATCGATTACAAATATATTACTTCTGGAAATGACCATTACGATTACTTGAAATCACTCGTTTTCGATTACATTCGATTACTGATTAATCTGTGACCCCCCCCCCACATACACACAGACAGATACACACACTAACACTGTAGGCCTTTAATTTTTTTTGTATTTTCCTCACTTGATAAAGATATGCCTAAATATAAGAAATAACCAGTAAACTGCCACTTCTGTTGTATCTGTAATATATTTTTGATTTATCTCGACGACCAATTATTAATTTATGGACTTATCCTGTAGTTTAAGCTAAAGTCGTAATGAATAACGAAATATACCTAATAACGGTATTAAATCATGGGATTGAAACAACTTTAAATTATATTTTGATATTTATTCGTCAATTCTACGTGTGAAGCAAATGTTTCCCATCCTATCCCGTTTTGGAAAGTTTGCTTAATTTTCGTTTCATAGAAAAATCATAATATCTTTAAATCTATGCATAGAACCAACTATTGAAGGAGCAACTATATTCGCCTTTTGGAGTAAAATCAAATAAAAAACCCGGCCAAATTCAACGAGAGAACTAAAAGATAAAATAAATACCACACTTATAACATGGTCACTTCCCTTGATAGGGAAATGTGTATACAGAATTGGTCTAGATAAGGAACAACATTAAAAGACATTTTAAATTGTTAACTGAAACATAAAAAGTCTATGTTAGAAAAGAATATGGCATACATATACACACATATATATATATATATATATATATATATATATATACATTACCGAGTCATACAAGGTATTTGATATCTAGATAAGGAACAACATTAAAAGACATTTTAAATTGTTAACTGAAACATAAAAAGTCTATGTTAGAAAAGAATATGGCATACATATACACACACACACACACATATATATATATATATATATACACTGATCAGCTAAAAGGTATTTGATATCTAGATAAGGAACAACATTAAAAGACATTTTAAATTGTTAACTGAAACATAAAAAGTCTATGTTAGAAAAGAATATGGCATACATATACACACACACACACACATATATATATATATATATATATATATATATATATATATTACTGATCATACAAAGGTATTTGATGGAGTTGAGCACTGATTGTGTAGAGCCTGGATATGGGCAGGAAGAATCTGTGACATGCGCGATATCTATACTGTGAATAAATAAAGAGATGCAGTAGTGTGACCAGAAAATGGCATTATCAAATTTCAAGGAAATAAAATAGATTGGGCGAATTCAGGGCTATCCTAGCCGCTGTCTCCGGATCTTTTCCCATTTTACACCAAAGTGGCACTCATCACCAATAGAGGAGACTGGTTCGAATAACATGTATACAGATATGGTGAATAATAAAATAATATTAAACCTTAGCAACTACATACTATATAGAGAGTTACATCGTGCATGTCCTGTGGCGTACATTCCTGCATGATGGCAGACGCGTTCTCTTGACGGATTTCATTAGAACGTAACGGTGAGATAATGGATGGTTATTGTCTGTTGTGATAAATTTAACTTTGTTTATAGACTTTGAAATATAATGTTCATCAATGGGTATAGTTTGGAATCCCGTGATTCTGGATACTTGCTTCTGCAGCTTAGTTGTTATATCATTTTGGTCAAGGTTCAGGTTAGACAAATACGTGAGTATATTAAACACAATGGTACTATCAACAACAGAAGAATAAGACATGTGAAGAATTGAGTTATCAGTTCATTCCAAATGTCCTTAGTATTCTCAGGAAGGATAATATTTGTCGTAATTTTGATATAGCTAAAGCAAAATGATACGATCACGTCATTTGTAGTTTCAAGGTATTTAAAGTGATCTACACGTTCGACATCGCTGCCACCAATGATAAAGGAACCGTAGGATTGTTCAGAATTTCTGAAGTCGAAAATGAGCTCCTCCTTCTGTGTTGCGTTTAGTAGAAAATTGTTCGGGTACACCAAATTGATCTATTTCAACTTTAACTGGTGTTTCTTCACTATACGTTACTAATCCAAGAATGGCTGTGTTTCATGAATGGCTGTGTTTCAAGAATGGTTGTGTTTCAAGAATGGCTGTGTTTCAAGAATGGCTGGATATAATCTGTTCTGTTATATGTTATACCCGTCCAAACACAGCAATAAACTGTCTAGATGCCGCATAGGGAACATATATACGATACGTATTGGGACTACCCTCAGAATATATCTCAACACTGTTACACCAGGTATCCTTCCTCTGGGTCAGCCTGTAGTTACTGATACCGCAAAATACAAATTAAGAAGAGCAACCAAGCCGGATCCAGGGTCCAGACGGAAATAGAAAAAGGACGCAGAGTTGATCAAGACGTCTTTGGTCCATGAAGGTGGCATGGCAGCAGAAGGCCATTGGAATACCATATTTCCAGCTCGCTCCATAGCAAGATCCATCTCTCCAAATACGGATCAGAAATCTTATCAGCAAGAAGCAACACCAACCTACAGAACAGTCAAAGTAGCGACCGAAAGGATTCTAGAGATAAACAACAAAATGTAGACATCCCTCAATATATTTACAGACGTCTGTATCCAGCAGGATAGCAAGACTGAAAAAGAGACCCTCCCCATACAAGGAAGACTTCCCGTCAACAACTTATCACCGTAGCAGGACTTCGCGCCATACATGGGGCACTAAACTGGAAGACACACCAGAAGACACATTAATACATTATGACTTCATGGCAGCTCTCGCCACCCCTTCCACTGCAAACTTCCCGAAATAACTACGAACGTTATTAAGGGAGCCACAGCCATTCAATAAGAATGAAGCCGATCGACCATCCATTTTATCCTAATCCATGTCCACCTGGATATATTTACTAGCCGACGCAGTTTACTTGAACTTCTCACAAACTACGACCAACACCTCTTTATAGAGAAGGCGATGCTCGGCAGAATTTCTATGGTGTCAAAGCGCCGTGCTAAGGCAAATAACGTTTGTGGCTGGCGATGAGCCAGGCATTACCTACAGGAGAATGTTGGTGGGTGGAGGAATGCCATAGCTTAGTGGAATCCATATCCGAGCGTCTGGTAGACAGTCCAGAAGACTACATCCTCGAGGTTGACCTAGAGTACTCTGTAGAGCGCCACAGCACGCACAATAATTACCCACTGGCATCAGAGCGTTTGGTGGTTCAGAGAGAGTGGAATTTGATTACCAGTATGGCCTCCTCGGCAAAGGAGTGGTGCCTACTGAGGTCGAAAAGCTGATCCCTAACTTTCGTGACAAGGAAAACAATATGCTCCACTACCGGAACCTCCTGTTATACTATAAACGGAGACCTGAAATTTGAACTGAGACCATGGATGGAGTGTTATATAAAGATGAACACAGAGCTCCGGAAAATGACAACTCGGCCTTTGGAAAGACAATGGAAAACTTTCGGAATATAGTCGTTGTCAAACTTATATGTGCAAACGAGGCGGCTAAGCTGAGATGCGTTATTACCAGACCAGCCTTCTCACGGGCCTACGCCTTCGATGATGACTGCGACCATCCAGATACACAAGTGCTGCCTGATCCTCAATCGCCCTGTGTATTTGTGTATGTGAATGTCTAAGTACCTAATGTATCACTTGTATTACAATCAGATGACGGCTACAGCAAAGAGGTCGATTTCTGTTGCATATTCTCCAGAGGTGCTCATGTTACTGGTGCTGGCATAGTTAAAGCCTCTTCATCGGACTGATGGGTGTCAACCCCTACTGGCAGCTGTGACTCTATTATCAGCATTGAACGGTGTTTGCTTGGTTGATTTATGTTGTGAAGTATGGTAGGCCAGAAGACATGGATCAATGAACATATTCCAGTCGTCTAGACACCGAAGTTGGGGAACCAGACCAAGAGTTGTTGGTTTTGGTCGATGGGTTGTTCGTTACGACAACCGACTCAGTATACCTTTGACCCCGAGGGGTCCCGCAGTCTGCGGAGGGAGTGATCCTGCGCCTACAATTGCTTGAATCCATGTTTATTGAACATTGGCAAACATCTCTTTAATACAATGACAGAATGTTATAATACAACCTTTGACAACGACGAGGCCGCATTTCCGCAGGAAATACCAGAGGAACTAGATCTTGACAACCCGACTGTCGGGGCAAGAACAGCTGGCACCTTGTTATTGGCGAAGCCAGCGATATCGGAAAAGTCAGCGGAGCTGTAGCATACACTGGCATATCTCGGCGCCATAACGTCTGATGACATCCCTAGACCGCGACCCCTCATTATTTTTTATTATGAAGGACGGGAAACTCTGGCTAAAGGCCTATCCCACCTAAAATTTTGCGCACCGGTGAACCTACGTTAAAAGGAAGAGGAGGGGTTCGGGTGATCGATGCCCTGGGGTTTACAGATTGGGAAGCCTCAAAGCGAAATATACCAGCGGAGACGGCCAAGACCCACCCCCCAGGCCACCAATAACCAGCTGATCGATGAGGAAACCAAACTTGGAGTGCATCAGGAGCTGTAGAACCTGGCAGGTACCGCACAAATTGGAGCAGAAGCCATCCAGGTGGTAGAAACAATCCTCATTAAACTTTATATCCGATGCTTGTGATACCGGATAAATCATATCCGAGAGACGATTAACCGTATCCTGAACGGGGACACCACATTGGCCTAGTGCATCCGCATGCTCTTCCGTTAGCATGGCATCACAAACGGAAGCATCCTGCGATTGAAATGGCCATCTACACCTTAGTTGTTCTTATTGTCACCGCCCACGAGTAGCTATAGTCGTTGCGTGGCCGGAGAAGCCAAAGCGCCACTAGGCTGACCGCGACTTCACTCACAACAAGGACGATTTTTGGTCCGCTTCCATCCGTGACTCCGTCTTCGCTGATATGACCGGCGAAGCTAGTGATGATGTAATTAGTACAGTCGGTCTCGCAGCTATCAGCTTGACCAAACAGATTTCTCATGTAACCTTCGGAGTGGTGAGTAGGCCATTGTTTATACCTATAATTTGGTCATCGGTGGCAATAACAATCTCGTTCTTGTAGCCTACCACTTGGCGTATATGGAGCAGCATGCCACCTGGAGACATGTGATGGTATATTCCGAAGACTAAGTTTACCTCGGAGCCCGCGTACAGCAGCACATCTTGGTAACGTTTCATTACCGATGAAAGGTCCACTGGGGACGAGAAGGCATCCTCAATGTTCGGCAAAAAATATTGTGTGCATCAAAGGCCGTTCCCAGATGCGCAGCGTCTGTAAGAATGCGCGTACGCATCTGAGCCTGTGCCACTACGAGTGTCCACACCTAAGTCCTGTGATTTGTTAAAGATGTGGGTGCTCCAGGCGTACTCATTACAAACTGGTACATATGCCCTTTGGTCATATGGGTTACTGAAAAGGGACTACACCTTATCCTGGGGAGGCGGGATCTGCAGCTCATCTAGTGTTCTGGTAGTACCCGTGGAAGATGAACAAAGACCGTATCATGGTGTTACCGGAGCCATCACATCAGGGTCCTTAGTTTGGGTGGTTGCTTCCTCACTGGACGTCGTGATCTGGATGTTTGGATGTATTAGCTCAGCTGCATAGTCCTTCGAGGTGTACACCGCGCCCGTCTGATATTTTGCTTTGCTCTTGAAGCTGAAGATCTTGGTTTCCATATTGGCAGTAATTTCCAAAGACTCACCAATGTTCAAAGACAGGAGGCGGTGGGCCTCCATCAATACATTAACAACCGCTGCGAAAACCTGCGGGCTGGCCTCTGCTCCATCATCTACAAGGTTGGGTGGTATAACGTCAATGCGTGGGAGACTTTAGAACCCCCCTCGCCGGAATTATATATCTTCACAAATCTGAAAGACGTGATCGAAGCTCCATGTCATGTCCTCCTCGAAATGAGTAAGGTGAACGGGCTTATAACTCGTACAGTGAACGCCGGCCTGGAGATCCATATCTCGGATAGACTGCTGTCCCTACTCGGGCTAGGCGATGGTTTAGGTGGCGAATGGCTCGAAATGGGCATGTACAATGGGGATCGCCTCGTTGAATTTGCGACTACAAAAAAAACGCTTTGCCTGTACCTAGAGCAGCCCAGCCCCTCTAAAAACATCCACCCTTCTAACAACAAACGGACTTGGACGTGACTCATTCTGTGACATCGGCACCATATACGAGTTGAACATCCCAAGCGTAAGCGCCTCCGGAACGACACGGTTGACGGATTGATGATGATTGATGTTTTACGGCCACTTTTGTGCACAAGGTAGGCTAAATGGGCCGAGCGACTTCCAAAGGTAATGAGACGAAGTGAAAGACGAAACAACCTTCAGATATGCCAACGGATTGAAGATAACCATAAGAGATGATCATCGGAAAGATCTAGACGCGGGACCCGGGGAGCTGCACGAAGACGACGTACATTCAGCACGGCCGATGCTGCTGAAGGCCGATGACACTATGAAGGCCGTTCTTATCGTCAACTCCGTCGCCGCGTCTGGAAGAGAGGTTATTGTGGCAGAATGCACTTGCAGAGATCAATATTAGAGACCTGCCGGATTGGCGTTGTCGACGGTAATCTTGCTGTTGGCCGCACTCCGGGCGGGCCAGACATTGATATATTGTACTAGTTGTAGTCATACACTGTCCCTGGTTAAGATATTCGTATCAGAAACAGTACAGACACGAAGTTCATTCACCTCGGATGGAATGATGCCGGTAACCTAGAACTGGGGCATGCCAATGAGAGTGACCAGAATGCAGTCGGTAAGGAGTGCTACCTGCAGCGCCGGAGGTTCTAGGATCACTTTGCTGACATATCTGGCGGTGAGACATGACGCCACAAGCAAAAACTAATGTGGACACCCACTCTCTTCTGAGAAGCAACCTTAAGACAGTAACGGGTATGATCCCTCATACCAACACAAAATTTATTATATTAAATGATAATAAAACAAATATTATATATTTCGCTTCACCACATTGTGTTAAATCCCTAAAAACACCAGTATTACAGATGGGTGTATCTTCAATTATCCCTAATGAGTATAGGGGTTATTTTTGACCAATGTACTAACATGTATGAATACGTTACATCAGTACGCCGAGCTACCTACTACCATCTTAAGAACATCCACTATTTAACACATTCTTGACACAAGAAGCAATTATAACTGTAGTCCATACATTTGTTGCATATCATTTAGACTATTAAAACTCCCTGTTATATGGCATATCTGATTATAACATCAATCGCTTTCAGTGAATTCAGAATAGTGTACCTAGCATAGTCACAAAAACGTGAACATATGATCACATCATCCCAATTATTGCAAAACTACATTGGATACCTATTAGATAGGGTATCCATTTCAAGATTTTATTAATAACTTATAAATATATCAATGATATGGCACCTAAAGACCTGTGAACTGGTGTTCATTAAAGTTATTCTATAGACTGAGGTCATCCCGTCAGATGCTATTGCAGGTGCCCGTGTCTCATCTCAAACTGCTATGTGTAAATAAAAACTAGCATCATATAAGCTTGTTTATTAGATAAGCCAATGGCTAGATGTCTCTGCTGATCACACAGCTGCATATAAGTAGCTGATTATGATTAATCAATTTGTTATAATAATCAAGATTACATTCAATACCTGATATTGCATGTTCTCATTTGAAAATTTCAGCCAACAGCTTCTTAATAAATGAGACCATTAAATAATATTTATTAGCATACACTCATTGTATAAATCATGCTGTCATAGCCAGTACACTAATTATATATATATATATATATATATATATATATATGTAATTACTGCTTTCTACCCAACATACAATTATTAGCATTCATCAAATTTGCAACTCTTAAACACACTAACAAACACAAATTTGTAGATTACAAAAAAAATTATTTCACAAAACTGTACACAAGGAAAATGCAACAGAAATATTTCACAACAGTTTTCGCAATAAAATCGGTATCATGTAATCCAGCACATGTATGGTATAAATATTAGAGTGCAAGTGTGTCTTTGATAAATTTTCTCATTGTTGTGCTAACAGACGAATTGCTCGGACCAGTTGTCTTGTGCCAGATTCTAAATAAGTATGGCTGAATGTCAGAGTAGGATGTGTCGAACACCAAATCAAGTTCAGACTGGTTTGGCATTTTTGGCACATACTCGGGTCGGTTCATCGCCTCGGTTAAGAATTGTATTTTTTCAGATAGGAGCTCACCAACTTTCTCCCTACATATCTGTCTCTCGTGTTCATTGCCCAATGTGACAACATCCAGTTTGATTGACCACACCTCCCAGGGTATGCATTCAGCCGGCAACAGCCATCTTGCACGACGCTTATGGAAAAACTCAAGGCTTATCTGTCCACTGTTTGAATCATCGGAATTTCTCAATGAATCTCTAAAGGCGACCACCTCCCTCTTCACATCCCGCACAAGTTCATCAGAAGCCACCTGAATATAGGTAAAGTCAACGAAATCGCAGTCCACATCCTCCATGCCAAGGGTGCCAATCGAATAACTGCCCTCCTGTTTGTAGTGGAATTTGCCAAACGTCCTGTGAAACAGAAGCGTGTGAAATATGCTGGACACCACTTCTTCTATTTGACGTCCCTCGACCGTCATTTCAAATATTCTTGTTCTCGCATTCATATTTTAGCCTTAGATGGTCCGCCTGCTTGATGAGCTACAGCTGTCTTCCAGTCTTCAACAACAGCACTAGTATGTCTTAATGCTGCATCTGAATGACAAAAATGAGATTGATGTTAAAATCGAATAGCATAAACGATAAATCATTGCAAAAGTATAAATAAATGCGGATCATAAGTTTTAACACTGCATAAGTAATATATTGATTTTGCATCTTTAAGTAAAATAGAAGTTGCAAGGGAAAATAACAATCTTACTATGAGAAACTAAGCAATGCCACCCAAGATATTTCACTTATTGGTTATTTGGACCTTTCTATTTTGCACTTCCTTTGTTCTACAGATTTACTACATCTCAGAAGTGATATATTTACTTTCAACAATGTTCAGGATGTGTATTTACTTTCTCATTCACGATATTAACAGTACATACGTCAATAATTAAAATATTATAAATCTAGTATTCTAAAATGTTTATTTAACAGTGTAAACAATGCACTATGCCATATGAATTTAAGCAAGCAAATAAACTACGAATGTGTTTGCATTATGTATAGAAGACCTATTTCTTGAGGGTGATTTTTCAGCAGTCACAGCTCTCTTGCCATAATGTTTTATTCTGATGGCAGTTTCACATATCCCATGATTGCTTTACATCCAGGATTTACCATAGATCTTCACTGGAAAAAAAAAACACTGCCTATGCATTTACTAACTTGGCCTTTTTTGTATAGAATGCTGGCTATCTGATTAAATAGAATATTATGAATATTTTACTTTAGCTGCCTAGCTATGCCATCTTTCACAATCTGTTATATGCACATGTAATCGAACAGTTGGCTGAGGAGGAAAACACAGGTATTGTCGGAGTGTCCACATAAATAACACTAGAAAATATGAGACAATGTTCATGTAAGACAAATTACAAAAATCAGATACATTTTTAATCTGCCTTTATCAAATAATAGCTCAGACAAAAAATTAAGTTGAACTGACAGTTATTTAAAAAAATAAACTTGAAAATAATGATCAGTCTCAAACACAACCATTACAGTATTTAACCAGAATTAGAACTGACTGAATACAGCCAAAATGAATTGACTTCCATCAAAATTGTTGTAATATTCTACAGGTTGAAATCTGATATATATATATATATATATATATATATTATATATATATATATATATATATATATAATTAACAATCATCTAATTTGATCATTATGAGCCAGAGCAGTGATATATCCTCCATTGCAAGTGATTCAAAGGAAAAAAATATGAAATATGAAACACATATGAAAAATGCACTGATATCCTGATTTATTGGGTAAAGTTCCCCCATGCGGTGAAATTGGATGAATCAATTTTGGGATTGTCTTTATCGGAGGACTCTCCACGCACTGTCTCTTTAGTAATTTAAAGTAATTATTTGGTGGCCATTAGATTGTTCTATTAGACTAATTTTGTGTTTGTACGGATCACTTTGAGATGGCTGCCATATGTGGCTCATTAATTATACACATGAATATGCATCCATCCTCTCAGTGTTAGCACAAACAAAGTGATGATGTCTCACACACACACAAAGTTTGGCAAAATGTCTGTCTCTGGCTTTAAAGTTAGGCATGACTCTACCAAAGCATACACAACACTGTCCATCTATAATAAGAAGGAGCTTTCCAACTGAAAAAGGAGAGAATTGAATATTCATAATATAGATAATTAATATTAATGGCTGAAATGGCAGTTTTTTACGCGGCTGGCAACCTCAAATGAGGGAGACGCAAATGGTCTGTAATTTACAGGTTCCCCACGAAGACTAATTCTAAATAAATTTAGAATAGATGGCAAGTTCGGTGGAGAAAACCTTCCCCATTGTCTGGATGTATGAAAAACTCCTCCTACTATAGTGCCACGGCCGAGGCACGAACCTGCGACCTCCCACCCAGAATGACCATATAGCCATAGGTAAATAGTCTCACAATCTACCTATGTGGCCAAGAATACATTATAGTACATGGCATCTGATCGCTGCCAAAGGCTTGAATTTCAGTGTTCATTCAATTAAAATATCCAAGTATAGCCATGTCATAAGTGCTTAGCAACATGATAGTTCTGATAAACTGATATTATTTAAAATGGCTGAAATAGTCATATCAAGTTTTAATAGGGAACTATATATTTCAATGGAAGATGAACGTATTCATATAATTCTGTCATGCATCAAAACTGAGCTGTGTAACTCTGCACATTCAGGCTGATACTGCATATCATAGCCTGAGGCTTTTTTGGTGGTGGTGTGGGGTTGACTCGTTATAAACTTGACGTATAAACATGTAATCATTGGTTCTTATTAAAGTTCATGCGTGTTGTGGTTTGTTTCACTGGAATTGCTACAATAAGCAAAAACACACACCTTACCTATGACACAAAGATAATAAAACAAGATTTTTAATAATGTAAATTTTTAATAATGTAAGCTATAATGAAAGGACAATGAATCTGGTATACTCTGCACCACAAGGGAGCTAATCAAAGTTCCACATCTACAGCCTTTTCAGTAAGGAATAGAGTAGATGACCTGTAACAAAAAGCAAGCAGCAAGTCACCTGTGGTGGCCTGTAAAACACCTCAATGTGATTGCTGTGGTGTTGCTGGATGGATATATGAATGCGGGAGGCTGGATGTAAAGGGAATGTCGTGGGTTAATGGCCCTTCTCCAATGGAAAGAGGAGTTAGGGTCTCGCGTGAAAAGGTTGGAAACAATAGAGTATTTGGTGCATTTTAGGCCACTTTTTCGCCAAAATCAAAGCAGCCGACTGATTTTCTGCTGATAAAATAGGTGACTAGGGACTGTAAAATAGACCACATATAGCGTCAGACATCAGCTGCTATTGAAAAGGCTGCATGTGATGTCAGCAGGATTTTAACACAGCGAGACCCAGATATAAAAAAGGTCTTTAATCAGTTAGTGTCTTTTCACTATATCTAGCATTAGCAATAGCAGACATCTTTTTAACTATTAGTCTGGTTGCCAAACACAGATTTGCCATATGTTTTGAATGACGAACAGCATTTTATTGTAGTTTCTGATATTTGCACATGAGCTGTCCCCAAAACCAGTGTATCCCACTCTGACACCCTTGGGCAAAACTTGTTATGTGCAACGTAAAAAATGGCTACCAAAAAACATCGAACCCAAAAATATATTCAAGTCCTCATAGTCATAGTAGTACAAGTATTGCTGAGTTTTCTATTATTATCAAACAGAAAATCACATAATATGAATATACTGATAACAAAATACAATTGGTTAAAGGGATAAAAAAACTGATTTAAAGTGGCCATCAGGAATGTAATATGAATTAAAAATATGAAAAGAAACTGGTTTCTCGGAATATTTGTCAGTATGTGTTAGTATAAGATATGTATATTGCTAAATGTACAGAGACTGAGAGAGGTAGGGCAGAGGGGAGGGGGGCAGTTTGCAGGAAGGGACAGGAGACAAATAGTTTGGACAATCTGATCATAGCAGTATTTATCATCATGATTAGCCAATACCACATTTTGTGTGGTGGACTTGCATTCTGGCAGCATTGTTAGCTTGCTGATGACCACACTTTTGCACTTTGCATATTTTTTATTTCTAATGGTAACATGTAAAAATTTCCCCATATGAAATTATGTGGTCTTCCACCTTTATACATGATTGAAGGCTGGGTATCAAATAATAATCACAGTATTATTTCAAACTTTTCTATAATATAAGCCAACATGCAGGTATATATCAATATGATCATGATAAAGTGTAACACAGTGCTTCAAATTAAATTCAGGCTGCCTTTATGTACTGAGGCAAAATGAAGTCACATCTTAACACTATAACATGTCACCTGGGAAATGAAGTCACATCTTAACATCACAATTCATATATGTATCAACATCGGATAGAGGGTTATTCTGAGACAGGTAGATTATCTGCTGTACATACAAGTAATAATTGCCCACATGCCAGATATAGTTAAGTAGTAAGTGAGAGTTAACTAGACTGGATATTGGTTTATCATAATGGGGATTAGTCTGTTAACTCACTTGCTATTTGTGCATTATACTTTATAGTCATGTTGTAGTAGATGTTGTCATATTTTTTTTAATTTTACTATTTTATAGCTTCATTTTGTTTAAACTGAGTTTTTTATAAGTCAGTGTAAAAAAGCTGTTTCTTATGTGACGTTAATAACCATTAATTAATGGTGTTAATAACGTCTTTGTAAAAAACCTGCCACCTAACATTTTCTGGATAAGAGAATAGTGCACCTAACACCTATTTCATTTTGACCTGTGCATCACAAAACTTAAACCTATCTATATTTATGGTTATACAGTGGTTTGTCATAAACGAACAGGTCCTAATGGTCAAAACTAGAAGAGCTGTCAGAATCTATAATAATGTCAAACTGTTTTAGAAGTACTTGAGTTCAGCACCCAAAGCCAAGGAATGGTGGGTAGATCTGGATCTATAGATTAAAACAATTAGATAGTTATTTCGGTAATGAGGTATCTCATTCGGAAAACTGTTTATTAATTGAATCTAGATTCTATTATTTATTTTATATATCAGTCAAACTCGGAGGCCAGGTGGGAAAATGTTCGAAACAAATTAGTAATGAATTAAGTGGCTTGGGTGGTGAAATAAAGATTTGCACAGAACAATAGAACTAATTTAACGTACAAGTCGAGTTAAAACTGTTAAAAAACCTTAACGGGACCTGTGTATTCACTATTCTGTATTCATGAATGATGAATATGATGCATTGAATGATTGATTCAATGATTGAATCAGTCTATTTTTAATTTTAGTATTTAGATCTAGATCTACTATTAAACTATTCCGACTATTTTTCATGAACTGATGAAGTTACAGAACAACTATCTGAACAATCACCTAAAAGAAATATCTTTATATTTTATTGTGACATTTACAAACAATTACCCTAAACATCTTGCAGATATTGACATAATATCCTTTTCCGCGACAGAAATGTCTGAAATAAACAATGACGACAGTAGCGCCATCTAGTGAATAACATTAGAGGTCGTACTATTCCCTTCCTATTTCTATCAATATTATGAAAATCTCATAAATACTTTTATTTGCAAATTGAACCGACAAAAGACACAATGATTCACTTTTTTTCCATTTGAAACTTGATTGTTACATTCCTGATATTCGGCTATATGAATATAATTTAATGGTTGGATCGTAATTCCTTACAGCGTATATTTCAATAACAAATACGTGGTATATTTTTAATAAGTATATACATTTTAATATAAATGAATGCGCAATATCGTTAAGTAGTCTATATATAGTCTAAATCAGTAAATACCCAACTAGTGTATGTCATTTAAGAGCAGTCGTTCTCTATTTAAAAATAAAACAATTATTGATGTACATCTTTTACTTAATTAGTCTTAATTTAATACAAAATAGTTCAAATACAATTTATTTTAAAAAAAGCAATGATAGACCATACCTGCAAAATATACATCTACAAAATATATATGCAATAATATTCTAACCGTTATATACTTAATTAAGAATTTCTGTTGTAAGGTATATTTGAATTTAACATCAATTAACAGCCTTCGGCAAATTTTGAATGGTTTAGTTCCCATGCATGCTAATTAGTTCCCATCCATGATAATTAGATAATCATAGAAAATATTTTATATCATATATCACGCCAGGGTGTTACCCACCCCAGGCTGCCATATGGCATATGCATCTTCAGACGGCGTATTCATTTCTAGAATGTAATAATATCTTAATAAATAAAATTTGGGATGTCAGTGCGTTTGAAAACACATGCATGTTGTCTGATCTTCACCAGAAAGTCAGATCGAAATCTGACGTCACTCCTGCAGTCACAATTAATGAAATACGCATTGAGCTGTGGATGTACTGGTTCCCAGATAGCACAACAATGTTGGACCAACCATGGTCCAATGTTGTACACTACATTGGTCCATGGATGGCATACTATGTTGGGCCAGCGTAGTTTTGACCGCAAATCAACATTGGCCCTACGTGTATGCAAAGTTGGTCCAATGGTGATCCTTAATAGCAATGAAAACAAAATATGCAATCAAAAGCTTTATCCATTTTTATTAATTTAATTCTACAAAATTATTCCTTAAACTTAATACAAAAAGGCAATAATTAAATGTTGTTGTGTTATCTGGGTTCAACAGATCAAGGGGCGCCTCCGTGTGCTAGAGGTAGCGTGTTGGACCACAGATCACTACCACCCGTGTTTGAATCCCGGCGTGGGCATATTTGAAGGTTGTTTCAACATTGACTTCGCTTCATTACCTTTGGAGGTCGCTCGGCCCATTTACCCTACTATGTGTACAAACGTGGCTGTAAAACACAAATCATCATCATCAATAGATCAAGCTGGAACCACTTATATGGGTAAAATATTTAAGCTTTCTATCAGTAATTAAGCAGTGATTTCATATGTTGTAACGTCTATAAATATAAGGAATAAAAATTACATTTATGACATAAAAGCTCCATAATTTAAAACAAATTAATTTCACCACCTACAATTAACTAACGTGTTTGTTATGTCGTATTAACGATGGGGGAGGGGGGGTGCTTGATTGTGTTTTGTAAAATGGGTTACTAAGTTTTGAATCAGATTAGTCATTTGTATTTACTCGCGGTTGCTGTATTCACTGCTGAAATGTATATTACCGAAATGGCAACATACGTGGTTGAAAATATATCTCGATATTGACATCAAAGATGTACTCCATATTTATATTGCGACTTGGAGGTGAGAATCACGTACATTGTTTCATTCATATCTATTGTTCATATGGTGTAACTTTGGTAGAATTATAAGAAGCCCACTTTTAATAGAGTATATATTGCCTATCATAACACATTGAAGATGTTTGTAGTATAAGCAATTATGAAAACACAAGCTAGCCTCCTGCAGGGGCGTATTTACCCATACATGGTCGGGCCCCTAGGATTTTAGGGACTTCGGGTTCTCCTCCGGTACTTCAATCTTTCATTCCGCTACAGTTGACAGCCTGACCCTGGTATGGCAGGCGATAGGCCGCATTACCTGGCCCTATTTCTATTTTGAGGGTCTTCTGAAGAATTCGACTTAATATATTTTTAATATAATTAAAATAAGCATTAAACTAACACACACACATACACAAGCGCACATGCACACATAGTATACTTATGAGAGTATATATATATATATATATATATATATATATATATATATCACTACGGTGCAGAATACAAAATGCATTTAATCATTGGAACCCTAGCTAGGGCACTGGTAACAGTACAACAGTACCTTAGCAAAAGAAATTGCCGCGATCCAGGTTAGTCCAGTAGGGTTCAGCCTATAGTCAGTCTTATCGACAATACGGCTCTGGACTCTTGTTTTATATATAATTCTGCCAATCTGTAATTAGAAACATATATGGTGTATATACAGAATTATCTGTAGATTTGATACAGTTCCATTAATTGTATTATCAAAGATATGCTGGCTACCAGTTTGAGATTTACATATAACACACACACACACACACATATATATATATATATACCTAACTGTTCATACTTTTCCTGGTAAATGTGTACCACCCTGTTTCGCAACCCTACTTGTTTTAAACCGGGACCTTCCTGTTTCGCAACCTCACTGGAAGCATTGTGGTTGTAAGAAGGGCGGAGCATTTCGCAACCACTTGATTCAGCACAGCATCGGCTTGATCAGATCATGATAAATTTGATCGAATACGATTTTGTAAAATATGAATTTATTATTTTCGCATGTGTTTGTATAAATTTGTATATGTAGATATAATTAATGTCCTTAAAAATAATTTCTGAAAACAGTAAATGTTTTAAGTTGGTGATTCCGCCCGCTTCCTGTTTCGAAACGAGACGGGCAATTTCGAAACGGGACGGACGAGAAAAGTACCGTTTTAACAACTTTAAATTATTTACTGTTTTGAGAATTTATTTGTTCATATATCTATACATAGAGTTATATACAATTTATATTCAATTTAATTTTCACAACACCATATCACTTTGCTAGATAACTGGTCAATAATACAGAAATTTGGAGTAACCGCGACATTTCGTTGCCATATGGTCGCTAAAGGCGAGATTCCATATACGCGGTATTGAAAATGTTAATATATAGAACGTCAATTCCGCCATAATGGTCTGCTAAAGCGCAGATGTAAATTTTTATAATAGTGATAACTAGCTAATGGTATTTATTGGATTTGTATATTTATGAGGTATTGACCCTCTAGCAAATATCACAAGGCATATTATGCTGCGGTTGAGAAAGTTCCGTTTTCTGTGCGTGGAGACTATATTTCCCCGTCCCTGCATTCAAGAAAAGTTGATCTAGAGCTGTATATTCCATGTACTATTTGCGGCTTTGGAGAGACGCCGTTTAGGTGTCTGGGCTGGTTATCCAGCATTTAAATGACTGTCGATTTCAAGAGCATCCGGTCTGTATATGGCTTCAAAATGGCGGCGCCCAGAGACCTATTAATAGTTTATTAATCAGTACTTTGAACAGGGTTATTTAGTATATGGTTGATCGTGTTCATATTTTCACATCATTTATAATTTGTGTGAGCATATTTTTATTAGTCCTGAATATTTGAAAAAACAGGTCAACTGTTCCTTCAACAAGGAGTTCACTTTAACGAAAACTACAGATGTTTTCTAAACGCTCAAGACACACTAGAATCATAGTGTTCTTACATTATTACAGTCTTAACATCGCGAACAAGCTCAATTAATACATATTTTTTAACATTTCATCTTCGTCATATATTCTAACAGGTTAACTGCTCCCAGGTAGTGGTCATAGATAGCGAGCACTCTAAGCCAGTACTCCTGAAATATGGTGTACAAGGCTCGGTGCTCGGCCCGAAGAAATACACCATGTACGCTAAGCCTCTAGGAGCCATTATCCGTCGGCATAGACTTTCTTACCATTTTACTCACACAAGCCATACTCAAGACCCAAGGAAAGCACAATCCCTCTCACTCATTGAGAATTCTCTTACTGACATTGAGGGATGGATGCGTACAAACATGCTCAAACTGAACAGTGACAAGACGGAAGTTATACTCTTTACATATAAGCATAATGCCATCCATATGGAAAAGGTTACTGTTTGTTTTTGTGACATTAATATAACACCAGTGAATACTCTGAGGAACTTAGGTGTTATCTTTGACTCTGCACTAAATATGGAGCAACAGTTGAATAATATCTGTAAGACTGGCCACCACCAACTCCGCAACGTTGGGCATATTAGGCGTTATTTAACAAGTGATGCAAGTAAGTCACTAGTCAATGGGCTTATAACATCACGCTTGGACTATTGTAACGCTTTGCTCAATGAACTGCCCCAGACCTCCAACAAGTTAAAAAGTGAACAGAACACAGCGGCAAGGATTGTAATTCGAACATCACGCCAGTCACGTTACACCAATATTGAAGGATCTCCATTGATTACCTGTTAAGTATCGAGTGCAATTTAAAAAATCCTAATGCACATGTATAAAGTCCCACGTGAACAGACTCCAAGATACATATCTGACATGTTGGCAGCTTATCAACCAAGAAGAACACTACGTTCGATGGGTTCAGTGACATTGGTGGTTCCAAGGGTTAGAACATCTAGTTATGGCGAAAGAAAATTTCGGTGTTCAGCAGCCAAGCTATGGAATGGTCTCCCAGCTCACATTCGTGAATCTAAAAAACTGAACATTTATCTTTTTCTGAGTCAGTTATATATATATATATATATATATATATATATATATATATATGTACATATCCTAATTTAGCTTTATGCATATATTGTTATAAAATAATCGTATTATATTTGTTATATCTAATAATAACTGTTGTAAATGAAGTAATAGCAATAGATAGGTAGTAGTAGTAGTAGTGTAGTAGTAGTTATTGTAGTATTTTCTTGCATGGCCTCTTGAGTAGAGTCTGGGACTATTAACCCACGGTTACGGTAATGCTGTGCGAGAGGTTGTGGGTTCGAATCCCGACCGTGGCATTATAGAGTTTTTCATCCAACTAGGAAAATGGCAAGGTTTTTTCCATCGAATATGTCATATACTGTAAATTGTAAGTTTTTCCGGTTTATGGGGTAGCTCAATAGCTTTTTTTAACACAATATGCCGATATACGCGAGGGTTTCTTTTTCTATTTGTGCATAACGTGTTTCTGCACTTGTTAGTGTGCGCGATGCAAATGATACTGGGTGCCAGCGAGAATCATGTTCTTGTAGGAGGACAGCTCCAATGCCGTCTTTGGACGCATCTGAAGATATCATTGTTGGTAGCGATGGATCGTAAAATTTAAGAACTGGCTCAGACACGATCACTTATTTAACATAATTCCACTCAGCTTCATGTGTAGATGTCCACCCGAATTCCACATCTGTTTCTAATAAATGGCGTATGTTTGCTGGTTCAGCTTACAAGTTAGGGATAAACCTGCCTAGATACTTTATCAAACCAAGGCGTGTTCATCAATATTATTTGGTGCTGGCATAGCCCTGATATCTGCTACCTTGTCATTATCTGGTTGTATTCCATCGGCTGTCAAGTTGTCTCTAAGAATGCTGATGCTTTGTACTTGAAATTGGCATTTGTTTCTGTTTAGTTTCAGTCCTGATTTTCGTATACGATCCAGGACGATTTTGACACGTTGATCATGTTGATGTTTGTTTCTGCCCCAGATAATTATGTCATCTATGAACACTTGCACGCCATCTACCCCTGCATACATTTGCGAGACTGTTTTATGGAATACATCAGGACTTGAGCATATTCCAAACAGTAGTCGGCTGAAACAATACCGTCCAAATGGTGTATTGAATGTACATAATCTGGCA
>JAODUP010001873.1:5000-25186 GCA_025642065.1 Paralvinella palmiformis
GGATTCATTTGCTGCTTTCTCCTATTACTATGGTTGCACAATGTCACAGTGACCCGATAAGTGAACCCGTGTAATCGAATATGTAATTGACCAGCCACCATGGGAAGTATGCGAAACCGAACCCAATACCTCGTGGTTTGTGTGCACCCACTCAGCCGACGTATTTAGTTAACAGCGATGCTAC
The DNA here is from genome assembly GCA_025642065.1 of Paralvinella palmiformis. NCBI lineage: Eukaryota > Metazoa > Annelida > Polychaeta > Terebellida > Alvinellidae > Paralvinella > Paralvinella palmiformis. The sequence continues at coordinate 5,185 of JAODUP010001873.1, forward strand.
TTTTACATTCCGCTTCCATCAAAGTTAATAGATACTTCTTCCTAAATACAATAATGTCACACAGATTCCATATTGATACGCGGCAGATACCATAATTATATAGAAAATATATATATATATATATATATATATATATATATATTATACATATATTTATATATATATATATATATATATATATATATATATATATATATATATATATATATATGTTACAGTTAATCTGTATAATCAGGTAGTATCTATATTACCTGAAAATTCAGGTAATTGTCTATTCTTAATTGAGATTTAATACAGTACTAATCAGCTATCACACATACTGCACACACATCACACACACACAACACACACACACATACACACAACAAATGCACACACTCACACACACTCACATACATACACACACACACACACTATATATATATATATATATATATATATATATATATATATATATATATTTTCCACATTACATGCACCACAATCCTTGCTGAGGACGTTTACTTTCGATTCATACCGTAAGCACATACAAATAACATATCAATTATCGAAACAATGATTTAGCAATAACACTCTGTACACTGTACAGTCTTGATGTACATAGTCGTTGTAATCGAATGTAAGCGAGATTTTATTAAAGCGCCTGAGATTGTGCAGCAGATTTGACGTGGAAAATAATAATAAAAGCGATATTATAAAATCGTTGTCACCGATAGACATAGCAGCTTACGAGCACAACTGTTTTTAATGCACACTGTTCTGTTATTGGACCTTTTTACTTATTGTTATGATGAGTACTGATACGTGTTGACTAACATAAACCAGATACATGTGCAGTATATTATACGGGAAATGCTATGATAATAAAAACTGAATAATGCCACTTTGTTTGGTTTTCTCGTGGCCTTCCTTTTACATTTATTTGATGAGAATTCCTTGCCATCGCAAACGGATCTCGGTATGTCCTAACCTAGTAATTAGCGTGAGAAGCTCGTTCTTGATTGATCAGGATCACTTACAAACTCGGTGGCATTCATACTTTAAACATTTGTTCACTAGTGATTGTTGCTGAACGTATCCAAGCGGTTTGTTTCGGGGACTTGGTACGCATGCCAGGCAATGCAATATTTCAGGAATATTTACTTTTATGGGAAAGAAACCCTGAAAAAGTATTACTCTAATGGAAAAGAGAAGGAAGATTATATAATCAATAAAATTAATTTAAGAAAAACTAATAATTACAGGTGGTCGTTGATTTACGACCTACGGATCTTACGACTGTCGGACTTTGCGACCGGAAGTACGACTTAGATATGATTATAATATAATTACGCTGTATAATATCGGTCGTAGCCAATCAAGGTCGTACGTCGACGGTTAAATTTATCTATAAAATCATTTACTTTGACCAGAACAATCCGGTGACCTTATATATCAGCAACATCGTTCAGTTTCACCTATGCGTCTCTATGATGATTTCCTTATCGGTGGTAGAGTGGCACGTATTATGCCATGCCAAGAACGATGTTCTATCACGACACAAGTTCCGAGATGAAGCAACGGAGACATACGAACTCTAGTATGCTTTACTCCAGCTGGCTAGCTAAGTGGGGTCCATATGTGTTAGAATTAACTATAGAAATCACGGACACCGGCTAAACTGTTAATGTAGTCCTCTGTTAAGAACCTGTGCCGTCATGATACCTGACAATTGGTAAAACTGCACAAAGACACCGAGAGACTGTAACATTGAATTAGCAGCTGATGATGATTGATGTTTTACGGCTACTTCCGTGCACATGGTAGGGCAAATGGAATTGAATTAGGTAGGTAGAGTGCAGAGCATAAACGTACAACAACTTTACTTGGTATATTACCTTGTGCTTTGTTAATGGTAAATGTACAGCATATTGATATATGTATTCTGGAGTGGACACGTACCAATATCACCGCGATCATAGGTAGCCTAGATTGTGTCCTCTCATAACTAACCAGAAGGTAGACAATGGCCGTCATAACGTTCGCAGTTACAGGTGTGGATTATCCACTTACACTATAAACAATGGGGTGTCATAACGTTATGTGTTAGCGGCTCGCTGTAAGAATGTTTCTTTGACCGATAAGTGAGCTGCATTATGATTCCGTTCAACAACCATCTAGAATAATTGTCATATAATAGTATTAGTAATACTACTACTACTAGTGACTTGGAGTACAACAACCAGTACAACAACCATAACGGCGAGTACCCTTCCCATTATCAGTCGCTTGGCAGGAGCACCAAATCCATACGATCCAGGTACTGTGCCGAACCAAATCACCGCCAAGATAAATTTAACTGAATTAGACAATAATATTACCACGGAGATTAACGGTTTAAATGATAACTGTATATTCAATGCACAGCCTGCACAGTTAGGGTCAGTGGAATAGATTTAATGGATCGTGCTAAGGCCATCGATTGAAATGTTTTCGATGCGCGCTACGCGTGACACATCATACGACTCCACGCTATTCGCATAACAAACTAGCAAACGGCTTAACGGTCAAAGCTTGATAATGGATAACATCCGAAAATGGTCATTCTTGGTGCTAAGTCTGGTTATTCTGTGCTATGGAATTCTCGAAATCGTGTCAAGAGATATGGTTAAAGACGAGCGATTTGCTTATGCCGAGAAGGATCTAGACTTCCAGCAAGAGGAACAAAGAAATGAAACTGCCTACAGTGGGACAATAGATGATAAAACAAAGGAAGAAAGTAGTAACAAGCCTCCTCCAATCCCACACTTAAGCAGCGTTTACGATCAGTTACTGGAAAATGTACCCTTCGGCCATGAAGAATACCTAGAGAGCCTGATGAATGGATCTGAAGGTGTACATGGAAAGAGGAAGAATGTTCTCTTCATAATGTCCGACGACTTGAGGCCACAGCTTGGCTCTTATTGGGGCGACTATTTTCCGAATCCTTTCACACATTTGAAGCCCCACACTCCGAATCTGGATCGACTCGCTTCTAACAGCCTCCTGTTGCGAAGGGCCTACGTACAATACTCGCTCTGCGCTCCGAGCAGAGCGTCAATGCTGACGGGACGCCGGCCAGATACGGTAACGACCTGGGGACTGAGAACAAAATTCAGGGAAGTGCAAAGAAATTTCACGACCATGCCGCAGTACTTCAAAGAGAACGGCTACATCTCGATCAATCTCGGCAAGATATTCCACCAAGCGCACGGCTGGAAAAACGACTACGATTCGTGGCACATACCAGGAGAGGGCAATCCTTACAAAAAAGAGTACCTAGAGCAAATAGCACCCAATTCTAGGGTGGCTGGGCCCATAACGCCCGACCAGCGGGCGGGTAGCATTTTAACGCCGGACGAGACGAACACACGGACAGCGATCAACTATCTCAGGAAACTGGCGCCCAGTGCCAAGGCCGGTAAGGCGAATTTCTTTCTAGCTCTAGGCTATCACCGACCGCATTTGCCTTGGATCTGTTCTCAGGAATATTTCGACCTCTATCCACTGGAAAACATGGACCGGCCGAGTGAGACAAACAAGCGCTACCCGAAAGACTACCCGATGGATTCGGCTTTTCCCCATCCCGAGCTGCTGCACAATTTAATGAACAAAACCATAAGCACGACGGAATTGTTACCAGACAACGACGCGATGTACTTTCGAAGGGCCTACTACTCGTGTGTCAGCTTTGTCGATGACATGGTAGGCGTAGTGCTAGAAGAACTCGACAAACTCGGCCTAACCGACTCGACGATCGTCACGTTCCTCGGCGACCACGGCTGGCATCTCGGTGAGAACAACATCTGGGGAAAGTGTTCCAACTTCGAGCAGGCCAATCACACGCCGCTGATGATGAAGATACCGGGAGAGACCGACGACGGGATCGTCTCCGACTCGCTGGTGGAATTCGTGGACATCTACCCGACGCTGGTTGAGGCGGCTGACCTGCCTCCGGTGCCACCGTGTCCTCAGCAGTCTCGCGATATTCCCGTCTGCGTCGAAGGGACGAGCTTCCTACCACTGATAAAGAAGCCGGAAGCTTCGCTGAAATTTGCCGCCATCTCGCAGATGTACTACGACGCGAAGATGGGATACAGCATAAAGACGGACAATTGCCGGTACACCGAATGGGTGCCGATGGTCAAACGAGAAGTGGAGCAGGGTATATACGACTATTACTTAGAGTGGCATAACACGACGGACATCGAATTATATAATCACGTAAACGATATCGAGGAAAACGTCAATCTGGCATACGACCCGGCTCATAAAGATCTGGTGGAAAAGAACAGGAAAATATTGAGGAGCTTAATTCCAAACGCAATACTTCACGCTAAGGTTAAGCTATTCCACTGAAACGAGTGAGAGTATTATTGCTCAAAAACCAATTTGTTGCGGCACTCTAGCTATTGATGCTCTTTATATTAATCTTGCCGACTTTTGTTGAAAGGAGAAGCATTTCTGTAGATGTTTGTACCAATTCCATTTTGTCAATTGTCAATTCGAATTCCACTCAATTCCATTTGGTCGATTATAATTCTAAATAAAATTTATCAATTCCACTTCAATTCCAATTCCAAAATTTTCAATTCCAATTCTGTTTATTACCGACTCTTTTTTACCTTACTTATTACCGTCAGTAGGTACTCCGAGTACTTACTCCGAGTACCTACTTGGAACACCTACTCCGAATAGTTTATATTCCAAGTAGGATTGTCATGGAAAAAATATTTCTCAATTAAAAAATGAAAGGTAAATTAATTTGTGGAGTTAATTAATATTTTGTGGGAAACTTCAATTCCAATTTCAATTCAAAATTTATCAATTCCAATTCTACTATTTTAAAACAATCAATTCCAGTCCCAATAGACCTTGCCAACTAATTTTCGCGGGCTTTTACACTTCGGGTCACCGCCGGGTACAGCCCAGAGCAGCGGATGCGGAGTTTCATAGTTTTCAATGTCGGCCGAATTCTTGTTCTGAACAGCTCGGTTTGAACAACGATCTGTTGTGTAATACAATTGGAAATTAGATAGAAAAATACTTCTAGTTTTTGTTGTTCAGCATATTTCATTATTGAAGGTTGTTATTGTCAACAAAGTGAAAGAAATGAGAGTAACTATTTAATTCGCGAAGTCAGCTAGTATCGGTTATCGCTTGAATATTGAAATGGCGACGGATGGGGTTTATTTGCACTGTAAAATCAACTGATGGTTTGCTTTAATTCACGAGAATTAATACACAAATGCAATATATCAATGCCGGATTATTGCTCTATCAATCAGTAGTTTTGTGTAAGACAGTTTGTCGCCAATTTGATGAGTATTTTCGATTAAAATAGCACACCTGTTCGTTTGTTATAATTATGCCATCTATGCCGGACCATTATCGCTGACATGCGCATGCGCCGTGAGTCTGCTGCTAGACGATGGCGAACATCTACACGGAAAATGACTACAAATCGTTTTCCTGGTAAAATGATAATATTACAACTGCCATGTCCATTTTCGATATTATTATAAATGGCCAAAGATGGATATTGAAGAAATATTATGGCAAAGCTACTGCCTATACGAACACTCGCTTAGTTGGCCCCATGTCTGGTTTGTACTTAATGCAACGATCAACTGCATAATTAAATACGTATGAAGCGCTTTTGACTAATCTAAAATTATATATAATTTAAATATATATATATATATATATATATATATATATATATATATATATATATAATTACTGTTCTTTTGAATATTGATAACACTAATATACTTACTATGGCTATTAAGAACTAGGAAATACTCTTTATGTTGTCCGCGCTATAACGTGACCAGAAGCTATCATATCAATAACTTGTATGATTTTCTTTAAATGTCTTCTAGGAACTGTAAATAAATTATATTTTGCTTCCAGCGAAATGCATGAGCAGAACATAGACGTATTGGTTGCTTGTGGATTATTTTGAGTCCGGATTTAAACAAATACTCACATCCGTGGTGCCCCCCTGATTAAGACCTCTGCATCAGCGAGTTTCACTCGTATCGATTATATTTACCGTATCGACTATATTTCTATAAGTCACATTTTTCGATAAGTGTAACGCTTAAAACATAACAACGATCATTTACAAACTGCACATCATTTTATTTTTAATGAATCGTAAGTCACTAAATTACCAAGTATAATTTTATGGTAAGTATCTATAAACGTGCATTATTGGAGAATCTAGCTGAAGTCATGTCTTTGTGAGAAGATTATTATTTGCCAAAAATTGCCTTTTTATTGAAGTTTAGAAGAACCGTCTATGCAACACAGATAGTGTGAATAACTGTAGAAATTAATAGTGATATTTTCGAGATATAACTGGCTAGTGTGGATGTCATATTTGGAGAAAATTCACTCAGATTTAGTGACTATTTTCTGTGGCTATTCAGCCATTGTGTATGCTGGACCCTGCATGGTAGAGAGCACCCCAAAAAGGTGAAACCCACTCAGTCACAATAACAGGGCACACAGTGCATTCACCTGTTCACTGCCAACTTGGAAAACAATAGGACACTGTCAGTGAATTTAAAAAAAAACAATATTAGAGAAATGGAGGGTACTCCCGGGGACAGAAAAGGGGCCAGATCTGAGATGTCACCAGGTCTTGAAATGTTTAGCAAAATGCCTAAACAGGAGGACGACCAGGAATTAGAGGCTGAGTTAGCGCAACTAAAACTAGGAAAAACAGCACTAGACTTGGCACAGGAGCTGTATAGCAAGGTTTCGTCTGTGGTCTCTCAATGCGCAACAAACACGATTATTATAAGTCAATTGCAAGAAACTAACAGTCATCTTCGAGCTCGTGCAGAACATGTTGAGAAGAAAATAGGAACATTAAATGAGGCATTGCTACACCAGAAGGTGGAGAGGCGGAGAACAAATATGTTACTTCATGGAATTGATGAGGCATAATGGGAAACCAGAGAACATGTTGAAACATATGTTCAACATTTCCTGAGCAATAACCTCAAACTGGATAATGTTCCGGCTTTCCACAAAATCCATCATATTGGCCCTAAAGGTCGTAAACGGAGACCAATAATGATGAGTCTTAAGTCATTGATACACGTTTGGTGAACGGAAAGCATTAGTATTCGCTGACATGATATTTTCATATTTATTCATATATGGGCGCAGAGCCCCAATCCTCAAACAATTGCATACACAATACGACAACTAAAATCGCTCAGTGCAGCATTCCAACGACACACTCCCCCAAATTCGCCGTATGTAACCACGCCCATTTATACGATTCTAGATTGCAAATATTTATTGGTCCACACATGACTGACCCAGGCCCTCGATGCAGGGTGATAAACGCCTGCTCGGGTACATGTAAATATTTACGAGCCCCAATCCTCAAACTACATCCGCATGATAGATAGTCAGTTAATATTTCATAGAAAACTTCGAAATCAATTCGTTTTTTTCCCGCTTAGATTACTTTTTGGTATCCTTCGGGCTCAGTAACCTGGTTGATTCGTCATTCATATTGCCTTCAATATTGACAGATCACTCCCTTATTAAAATTACAATGCACATAGACAATAAACGAAGAGGATCTGGAATGTGGAAATTTAACTGCTCGCTACTTCACGACCAAGATTACGTCCTGAATGTAAAACTTGCAATACGGGATACGCTTATAATTGAAGAAGGGGTTAATGCGGGACTGCTATGGGAAGCCATACAACTTCGAATAAGGATGGATACTAGTTCTTACTCAGCTCTCAAAAAAAAAACGAAGTAAGAACAATACATTTTTAGCTCTTAATAGACGAATTACAAGACTGGAAAAACAATTTCTAAACAATCTATCAGATGATATAGGAGAAGACATAAAGCTAATCAAACAAGATATTGATGACATATTACGAGAACAAATAAATGGAATTGTTATGCGGTCTAAATGTGATTGACAAGAATACGGCGAGAAATCTTAAAACTAAATGTTGAACCTTGAGAAATGGAATTTCAATAACAAAACCATTAAGCGTCTCCGTCTATCAAACGGAACAATTACTTTGGAAGAAGAAAAAGATATTAAAAGAATTGCATTCCTTTTATTCAATATCATACACTACTACTCAAAATATTATTCCAAATTTTACCGAACTAGATGATATTATTTTACCGACATTGAGCAATAATCAACAACAATCATGTGAAGGCCTGTTATGCGAAAATGAAATTTTGGAAGTTCTTAAATCGTGCAGTAACAATAAGAGCCCTGGCACCGATGGTTTTTCAGCAGAGTTTTACCAATGTTCTTAACTTCGATTACATAAATAATAAATTATCTATCAGCCAAAGAGAAGGTCTAATAACGTTAATGCCAAAAAAAGAAGACAAAGATACGGTGTTAATAAAGAACTGTCGTCCTATTGCATTGCTCGATCAGGACTATAAACTAGCCACAAAGGCCATAACAAAACGTATAGCTTCAATGCTTCCCAAGCTAATACATTCTGACCAAACTGGCTTTTTGAAGAACCACTACATCGTAGAAAGTATAATAAGAATAACAAATATCATAGATCACTTAGATCAAAATAACGAAACCGGAGTTCTATTGTCAGCGAATTTTGAAAACGCTTCCGACTGCTTGGAATGGGATTTTGTTTGGAATATTTTCTAAAACAACTTAATTTTGTATATTCTTTTATAAAATGGGTTAATGTATTTTATAAAGATATCACAACACACACTAGTATCTAATAATGGATGGTCGTCAGACATATTTCGGCCCATACGGGGTTCCAGACAATGATGCCCACTCTCACCATATATATATGTTTAAGTATGCAGAATTACTAGTTTGCCCACTATCATCATATATATATTTTAAAGTATGCAGAATTACTAGCTTGAATGCTGAGACAAAAGTATCAATACATGGCATACATATTGACAATAGGTCTGTTTTTGTCAGTCAGTATGCTGATGACACCATTATTACCATTAAATATTCCGAAAATATTTTGAGAGAAATAATTGAAATATTTAAGGTATTTGCAAAAGGACTCAAAATAAAAATTATGATAAAACTCAAATCATGCCTCTAGGAAGAATCAAATATACTTACAACAAGAGTGTACCTGATTGTAACTTTCAATGGACAGAATGCCCAATAAATGGTCTCGGCGTAGTAATATGTCATAGAACAGAAGATCTCATAAACTTAAATTATACCAAAGCTCTGAAGAAAATGGAGAGCATATTGAAAATATGCGGTAGAAGATATTTAATGGTTTTCAGCTGAAATATGGTATACATATAAAGTTTCTAATTTATTATAATATTGTTTCAGATATTCTACGTTGGTGGAAATTTGAGATTAAGAAAATTCATACAGTAGTAGATGCATCCATATTACACTGGCCTCTCAGGAATGTTTCTAAACAATCTCAGAGTTGTAGGTCAATCTACAATGATTTGATAGAACAATCATACAGTAATATAACACCTAATGGAGCCAGAAAATGGAATGAATAGTTCCCAGGAGGGTCTTCCACTGGGAGAATCGCAAAACGGCTTCAAATGGATGTAAAGGTCTCTAAAATATTCACAAATCTGGATAATGCAGTTCAAAATCTTACATTTCATTACAACAACAAGAGAAAAATTGTTACAGTGGAACATAGTGGAAAGTGATGTTTACACATTCTGTAATGAACAAATTAAAACACTTCCACATTTATCAGTGGAATGTGAAGCTTGTTAAATTGTTTTGGATTGACCTCCAACTATGGTTGTATGAGAGAAAAGATATACTGGTTAATCGAAATGTACGTGAAATAATTGTAGGTTTCCAAGATACAGATTTTATTATGTTCAATGCAGTGTATTTACTCTCCAAAAAAATGTATATTAAGATGTTCTTATGAATCAAGTTTCAAAATCTAGCTGCTTTAAAAAATATTTTGCAATGCGTAATAGTAAAATTACAGAATTCAAAAATATGTGGAGTTGTATTATACACAGTTAATATATATTTGAATAACAACACGTGAGCAATGAGTAGCAGAAGCATTTATATAATGTCATAATTTTATTGAATATATATTTACATCGTATGTGCCGCTGTATGGTTGTGAAGATGAAATAAAAATTAAAAATAAATATATCTATTGATAATAAGGAATCAATACATTTCTATCAATTACATCACTCTATGGTGTTTCTGTTTTAACGTGTAATTTCCGAATTAAGAAAGTATCTACAAAATTATCATTTGTACTTCTCAATTTAATAAACAATATCTTACTGTGAAGAAGCAATATCATGTTAATAATTCCTGGATGAATAGTTCCAATCTGCACTGGTACAATACGAAAAATTACGGAAAACTATATTCACATTTATTTCCAGTAAAATTATTTCGCAAAAGGTTAAAGTTTGTTAAATAGTTAGAGGAAAGATCACAAACTTAATCGAAATTACAAAATTCATTTCCAAGATACAATTTAACCACAATAAAAAAATATACTGTTAACAAATGCACGTGAATAATTTACCAAGACACACAAATTTATTATTTAATATTATTTATAAAAAATGTATATTAAGATGTTCTTATGAATCAAGTTGCTTTAATCTAGCTGCTTTAAACGCAGTTTTTTATAAGGAGAAAGGTTCCAAAATTATCGCAATCCAGGAAAAGCTATTTGTTTATAAATGTTTGATTTTATATATAAATATGGCTAATTGTTGAATTAATGTTGCCAATGTAATTACTGTCAAATACCCGCGGGAAAGTATCTTCATGACGACACCATTTATTTTCAGTCGACAATGTCATTTAATCTTGATGAAAATATATCAGTATAGACTCTGGTTTTACTGTTTTCGCTGTTAGCCAATCATCTCTTCGTTCTTCAGCATATAAACGTCAACAACGGCAGGAGTAGATTGTAAATAGACCGTACCTATATGGATCAAAATTCAGATCCCATTTTGCAGCACACGGAAATGGATAATCAAAAGGAATCTAGTACAACCGAGCTGTTTACGATCCTGATCAACGACGTACATAGCGCAGTAATACATATCGGGGCAAAAAAGACCGCGGTAGATATTGATGTTATTAATGGTAAATCGATTGCCTATACACAACTTTAAACTTCCAATAAGGGCATGGATATGTCAGACTATCGACTGATATTCGCTCATTTGCCTCCACGACCTTTATATGGTTTATTGTATAACCAATAAAGCGTTCAGTGCAACTAACAAGAGCATTCGGCTCCATTAAAAGGTCACGGGATCGATATTGGTCATGACGATTGACATTGATCGCTTTAATTGTCAATTATTATAATAGTTAGTTCAATAACCATCGCTTATTGATTATATCAAAGTAATCTACACTAGATTTAAGACTCATATAGCATTACGTAGTCTTCAAATATGAAGCAGCCGATATATATGTAGATGGGGGATCGGTAGATTCTACCGACACTCAGCTATACCTGGCACCGATTCGCAGGTATGTATGTTCACCGATTAATAATACTTCCATCACCGAGTGCTACAGGTGCTCCAGGTTCGGTGACACAATCAATAATGATAGATAACTTTGATGACCGTTATCACGCCTGTGCTAGGATTGAGACTCAACCGTTGAATCATTCACATCTGACTTAGTAACCCAACATTTAATATTTTCCTATTCACTCACCAGACTACCTATGTCTATGACTAAAGACTGAACTTCCAGCTATCATAATTACTCTCTCATTTTATCCAATTTTGCAATCTCAGGAACCAATTCAACAGTCAATAAATCATTAATTCACTGACTCACTCACTCACTCTATCGGTCAATTAATTAATCAATCAATCAATCAATCGAGCAATTGGCTTAATCGCAAATTTACTCTCTTCGGTGGTCACTCACTTCGTGATCTTACTCACTCCGCCCTCTACTTATAGTCAGTGCACCCCATCTTATTAATTTTTTCGTTCACTGGTTAGCTGGACAGTTAAAATATTCTTAAACACCTACTCACCCAGACCACTCCTTCATCTACTCATAAATTTACACGACTCATTAATAATCCGCAAGCCTCTCACCCGATCAGTGGTTGATCAAACATCCGATTTGATGTATAACTAAAAAGGTCCATATACATCATAACGTTCGTATATTTCTAGGGATAAAATGTATTATTTCTCATGATCAGTTATATCGTAGACGTTTTTTGACTTCACAAGCCATTCAAGATTGCAATAGATTCTGCAATGTGGCATTACTGATCTAGTCGAAGAATGCCGATCCTAAATTATTACCATAACGTACCTCTCCGAATATACAAACAGGTTGTCGTCGACTTACGACTTACACTACTTACGACTGTTCGACTTTATGATCGGCGGTACGACTTAAATATGATCATAATATTATTAGACAGTATAATATACGTAAGGTAATTATAACATAGGCCGACGTGTGACCAGATCAACTCGAACCTAATCAAGGTCGTAAGTCGGCTACTACCTTGTAAATATAACCCACAAATTGTTTTGTATAGTGTCATCAAATTATTCATCTGCCAATCTGTTGAGCCACCCACTGAAAATTATATTTGATTGTCACGTGATTTAAAAATATAAACAATTGAATATATACAGCTAATAAATTGTTTTCCGCTTCTTAATGCTACCTCAGTATGTTGATTCAATTTAAAAAAGAAATATGGTATGTCCATCAACTGTATGTAATTGTTTTGTAGAAATTGTTATATCCAAACGAATATATTAAACTGGACTACAAGAGTAATTATCATAATACTCCATCTACCGGTTTGTTTGAGACGTCAGTCAGTGTGATAGAGTTGTTATAACTCTTATAGACACACGATACAAGCACTATGTAATAAATGAACGATCATCACTTATCACTAGACTAAAGTCTTACTGAATGTTTTTAAAAATTCAGTACATTCTAAATATTGGTCAATATTTGGGTGTTGAATTATTCCGACACTACGTGAGCTTAATTTCGCTTCTCAGTGTTTATGACAGTTGATATAGGCCACAATCTTTTTTTGATCTGAAATATTAGAATAATGTTATGTGAATATTATATTTAAGAATTACGGTGTGGAATAACCTAGGGAAAAATTATGATTTCTTGTTAACTATTTCTTGTTAATCTTGAATGTTTGCTTTTAGGTAGTCATTTTACAGACTCTAAACACTTTAATTACTTCAACATGAAAATAACATATTTAATATTGTTTCGTTTCTAGTATGGTCAATTTGTATATAAACATTCTTAAAGTTAGCGATGTATGTATTTAATCAGAGAAGGCACCATATTTATTAACATTTTTCATACACAAAAGAATTCTTTACGTACTTTCCCGATAACAATATTGCTTCAGATACTGTCATTGAATGAGAGTTCTTACAATGAGGGCCGTTTATACACACTAATAGCCAGTGGCATCACTAAAGGTGAATACAGGGACACGTGCCTCTGAACGTTAAGTTGTGAGCCCAGGATTTATTTCAAGCAGATTATTTTATAATTTGTCTGAAATAAGATGCATTATAATATATCTAAACAATAATATTGATATTTAAATTATTAACAATATATTCCTGTGCAATCCCCCTTTTCTGGCTTTGAATCTATGGTACTTTGAACAATTACTCCGAATCCTTTCCCAATCTGGTGACCCCTCAGCTATCAACATAATCACTACAAATTCACATACACGGTATTTCTTAACAAATGAAACTATCTGTCTATCTATTCAGCAGAGTTAATGTAGCATTGGGAATTTGGGACCATAGTTAGATTTATGAGTAACAGTAGAACCTAATAGATAGGAAAAGGATTGAAAGAGTAGCTTTGGGACAAGTGGTAGCATTAGGACCAAAAAGTATCAAAAGGACCTGCAATGGTAGCAAAAAATCCAGTACAGGTAACAAAAGGACCTCACTGGTAGCAAACAGACCAGATTAGTGCTAATCCTACTCGAAAATGAAACAAAAGGATAAAACAATATATCTAACTATCTATCTATCTAACGTCGCTTTAACAATTGCAACAATTGGGTGCTAGTTTTCATCTTATAACGCATAATAAGTTATCTCAGTTTCCTGAAATGCAATCCTATTGAGTACGTGCTTATCAAAAGTATGCATTTTTGGAAATCTTCATCCCATAATTTGAAGAATAAACCTTGTAGTTACTAAGCCGTGCCATACTAATCCGAAAATGTATTGTTAGTCCATCGCTGTTGTGATATATTCCGAAAAAGTCAAAAACAAGTCCGGCTCCATATAATCGCCGCTAGACACGAAATCCGTTGTAATCGATGTTGATGGTGTGAGATTTGTTTCTGTAATTGACAACTCTTGAGTTCCACTTTGGAAAATAGTTATTTATTATATCAAAAGCGTAACCGAAAAGATCGGTAGGAAATGCAACTGATAAGTGTCGACAACTACCGCTATACCATGGAGGCGCCCTCGGCAAGTCTAGATTGGCCTATCTCATGCGTACAACGATAAATCGACAAAAACGGGTTAACATTCTGTGTGACCTTCATAGACTGGAGCTGTGCGATGCCTGTGATAAACGCCCGACGGGCGTACTTTACTGGATTTCTCATTTGTTTATCTCAAAGACAAAAGCATTTCGCATAGAAAGGTATAACTGGGTAAGTCACAGTTGCGGTACTTGTAATTGCTAATGATCTCAGGTAGTCGTAACCAACATTTCTAGATGTAATGCATTCGTAATTATAATCGATTACAGCGAAGAAGTAATGCTAAACTGTTAATATATTCATACTCGCACAGGCAGTTCAGTTAATTACAATGCTATGTACGGCCATAATGTCTATAATAATGTCATAACAGGCCTGAGAAAGGATTATTAATGCGATTGTATTCCCAAACCTTTATGGGCGAGTTCCTCTATTTCTAGCTGGCTGTGGTAACGTCGTCCATCCTGCGTCAGGTAAACAAGTGACAGCCAATCACACATTAATTTATATAATCCTAAGTGACGTCAGCCAAGTAGTTCGTCTAGTTAATTAATTTTATTATTTCTTGGATAATGTTCTACATGATATCAACCGTACTGCAATATTCTAAACACTAATATTAATAATAACCTAAACTTTTAAGTAATGACATGTCTTTATTACATTAATTTTGCAAAATAATACAATAATAAATAAATATTTAATATCCATAACAAACTTCTTGATTAGTTCAATTAAGTTAATTAATGATTCCATCCATGATGGCTTCCTCATGGCCGGAGATACTTCAGGCATGCCCTGGATCAATTATTTACACTTGCTCGTTCCAGCTTCATTGAAATAATCATGGACTATCTGCTCAAGCTATTTTTTTTTCTTTCTTTTCAGGATTGTCCGTAATTTGTTTCATCATTTCGATCTAAGCTGTGTCCATGCCACATAATAATAATGATAATAATAATAATAATAATAATAATAATAATAGTCGAAGTGGCAGTTTTTAACGGCCGAAGCGCGAACCTGCGATCTCCCGCACAGAATGAGCATAGCCATAGGTAAATAGTCTCACGTTCTACCCATGTGATCAAATATGTGTTATTATATATATGTGTGTATATATATATGTGTCTGTATGTGTGTGTGTGTGTGTGTGTGTGTGTGTGTGTGTGTGTGTGTGTGTGTGTGTGTGTGTGTGTGTGTGTGTGTGTGTGTGTTGTGTTTTATAAAGATAGTTAAGGCGCTGGCACAGGTGTTATACTTTCATTCAAACAACAATTAACTCCAAACTGATTTTAAAAAAAATATTTAATTGTAAGTATAATTAATTATCGGTAAAATTAGAGAAAAATGAAAAGAAAAAAACAAATTTCTAAAATAATCCAAAAGAGGATAATCTAAATATAAAAAAGAGAAGAAACTATGATTAAAACAAAACCAGGCTTTGTGTCGAACGGCCAAGAAAGATTAAACCTAAAATGGAGAAATAAAATATTAATACACAGGTATGAATAATGTGTGAATAATATCAGCATAAATCAGAATAAATTCAGATTAATACTAATAGCAGCGATACAACACGACTTAGTCCTTTAATTCTTTTTAACAAAGGAGTTGTGCTATTTTAATCGCTTTATTCTACTTGTGAACTTACGTAACCTGGTGTTTTGAAAACATCCCAACAGGTGTGAAAGTGCCCAACATAATAAGAAAATAAACCTAAATGTACTTCAAATGAATTATTCGTAGCTTCCTATTTGACAATTGATATATATATATATATATATATATATATATATATATATATATATCATTGCTTTACAAACATAGTAACGGTGTGTTGAGATGTTTGTGCTTCGGGCGATTGACGCTTTACTGAACTTGTGTTTGTTTATGATTAACTTTTCCAAAGCTTCAGGAGACATTCTATTTATTTTAAGGTATTTATTTCAACTTACTTGATACTAAATAACCCGAGAGGCTTTTATGTTTAGTGTAAGCTGTGATTATACTATATCGGTGGTATTCTAAATAACTCTTCGGTTGAAGTCTCTTAAAATGTTTATTTATTATTCTTGATTATAATATATCTTCCGAACGTTTTTTTTTGTTTGCTTAACCCTATGTATTCGTTCAATCGGTGTTAAAATATAATCACCGAGAGATGGACGGTTGTAATCAGGCAGAGAAGAGTTATCTGCGTGCCATTTTAAATGTGTATATAAAGAAGAAAGTCGATGTTTTCTTTCAATTGTAAATCGGTGGCCATTAGCTCTTATGCGAAGAGATGTACTAGTTTCGCCAACATATTGTTTAGTACAGAAGTAGCATTGATAAGCATAAATAACGTTTGAAGAAGAGCAATCTATATCTCCCATTATTCCAAATGTTTTTTGGGTGACAGTGCTCGTAATATTTGAGCAATCACTTATTAGATGACACGTCATGCAGTTCATAATATTGCATGGTTTTGAACCCCATCGGCTGGTAGTTGGAATACCGGTATTTGACCGACGTTGTTTTATTTGTAATTCCCTAACAGTTTTGTTTTTAATACCACGCATCCATCTTTCAAAGTAATTTCTTTTACACAAGGCTTGAAAAGAATACCCCATGCCTTATCAAAGTCCTTTTCGTTGGAACATATTCTACAAAATCGTATAATTTGCGGACTTAATAAACCTTTAAAGGTGTGTTTGGGATGAAAAGAATGTTTGTGCAACATCTGATGAATATCGATTGGTTTAAAAAATACCTTGGTCAGTAAGGTATTATTGTTTTTAGGGTTTTTGAATACAGTGGTATCTAAATAATTGACCGAATCAATTTAGATAGAAGATTTAAATTTAATGGGTGGTTCATGTGTATTAAAAATATTTAGAAACTCAGAGAACGCATCCTTGCCATGTGGCCAAATTTTGAAAATATCATCCAAATACCGGAAGTAGGTATGAGGTTTTAATGGACATTTAAGTAGTGCCTCTTTCTCAAATTTTGCCATGTAAATATCGGCGTAGTGTGGTGCCCAATCCTTACCCATAGAAGTGCCTACTTTTTGGATGAACCATTCATCATTAATCAAAACGTCATTACTCTTCAAAGATAATTCTAAAAAATTATTTCCAAAATTGGTTTTCCCCTTCGCCATATCTAATTTATTGGATCTTAAGTTCTTTGGTATGATACTTACTGAGATGAGATGATAAAATAAGATAGGAAACATCTTAATATATCATATTCTTAAGTAAACGGTCGCAACTAGCGAAAATTTAAAGTACATAGCATTTAAACTGTAGGTGTATAGTAAAACTTATGTAAGCCAGATTGTAAATTGGAAATGTTTCAAGGGAATCATTTGAAGATATGATATTGGTTGCTCCTGGTAAATCATTATGACATTTTTTTTTTGGCTATGAGTTGGACAGTGGCTTTGTTCTTGTTTTTGTTCAGATTATTTCTGATACAATTCAGACCGGTGTTTAGCTGTGAGTTGGACAATAGTTTTGTTCTTGTTCAGATTATTTCTGATACAATTCAGACCGGTGTTTAGCTGTGAGTTGGACAATAGTTTTGTTCTTGTTTTTGTTCAGATTATTTCTGATACAATTCAGACCGGTGTTTGGCTATGAGTTGTACAATAGTTTTGTTCTTGTTTTTGTTCAGATTATTTCTGATACAATTCAGACCGGTGTTTGGCTATGAGTTGGACAATAGTTTTGTTCTTGTTTTTGTTCAGATTATTTCTGATACAATTCAGACCGGTGTTTGGCTGTGAGTTGGACAATAGTTTTGTTCTTGTTTTTGTTCAGATTATTTCTGATACAATTCAGACCGGTGTTTAGCTGTGAGTTGGACAATAGTTTTGTTCTTGTTCAGATTATTTCTGATACAATTCAGACCGGTGTTTAGCTGTGAGTTGGACAATAGTTTTGTTCTTGTTTTTGTTCAGATTATTTCTGATACAATTCAGACCGGTGTTTAGCTGTGAGTTGGACAATAGTTTTGTTCTTGTTTTTGTTCAGATTATTTCTGATACAATTCAGACCGGTGTTTGGCTATGAGTTGGACAACAGTTTTGTTCTTGTTTTTGTTCAGATTATTTCTGATACAATTCAGACCGGTGTTTGGCTGTGAGTTGGACAATAGTTTTGTTCTTGTTTTTGTTCAGATTATTTCTGATACAATTCAGACCGGTGTTTGGCTATGAGTTGGACAATAGTTTTGTTCTTGTTTTTGTTCAGATTATTTCTGATACAATTCAGACCGGTGTTTGGCTGTGAGTTGGACAATAGTTTTGTTCTTGTTTTTGTTCAGATTATTTCTGATACAATTCAGACCGGTGTTTAGCTGTGAGTTGGACAATAGTTTTGTTCTTGTTTAGATTATTTCTGATACAATTCAGACCGGTGTTTGGCAATGAGTTGTACAATAGTTTTGTTCTTGTTTTTGTTCAGATTATTTCTGATACAATTCAGACCGGTGTTTGGCTATGAGTTGGACAATAGTTTTGTTCTTGTTTTTGTTCAGATTATTTCTGATACAATTCAGACCGGTGTTTGGCTGTGAGTTGGACAATAGTTTTGTTCTTGTTTTTGTTCAGATTATTTCTGATACAATTCAGACCGGTGTTTGGCTATGAGTTGGACAATAGTTTTGTTCTTGTTTTTGTTCAGATTATTTCTGATACAATTCAGACCGGTGTTTGGCTGTGAGTTGGACAATAGTTTTGTTCTTGTTTTTGTTCAGATTATTTCTGATACAATTCAGACCGGTGTTTGGCTGTGAGTTGGACAATAGTTTTGTTCTTGTTTTTGTTCAGATTATTTCTGATACAATTCAGACCGGTGTTTGGCAATGAGTTGTACAATAGTTTTGTTCTTGTTTTTGTTCAGATTATTTCTGATACAATTCAGACCGGTGTTTGGCTATGAGTTGGACAATAGTTTTGTTCTTGTTTTTGTTCAGATTATTTCTGATACAATTCAGACCGGTGTTTGGCTGTGAGTTGGACAATAGTTTTGTTCTTGTTGTTGTTAAGATTATTTCTGATACAATTCAGACCGGTGTTTGGCTGTGAGTTGGACAATAGGTTTGTTCTTGTTTTTGTTCAGATTATTTCTGATACAATTCAGACCGGTGTCAATGATTGTTATCGTTGTCTTACTAGGTTGGTTATGAGAATATTTCCCCCAAAAATAATTAGACGCTGAGGCTTAAGTTCGTCTCTGAGGTAACACTCATTTCAACATGTAATATTAAAAGTAGATTCCGTGAGGTGGGCTTTTTCATTATAAAACAGTACCAACAAATAAACAGAAACAGCTGCTTATTACCTCAGCTGTGGCCAGAAGAGGAATGATACCAAATTAGCGTCATAATGCATCGTGTTTCCTTTTGACGTCTCTTCTGTCGCCCTTTGTCTACGTTTATACATA
>JAODUP010001870.1:0-48320 GCA_025642065.1 Paralvinella palmiformis
TGCGCATGCCTCATAATGTTAATGACGATTACCTATGATCTCATTATGTTAGCCATATAGATTAATATGTATTGATCCTTTGATTAACTAATTCATATACAATATCATATTTCAAATATACGTATAATATACGGGGTTGGGGCGATTACAGGACGAAGGTAATCGAAATAGATTACTTGAGAATTCTAAGATTATGATAACGATTACATTCATTTTGCATGTAATCGATTATGAAGCTTGTAAAGTAATCATGATTACAATCATGATTACAATGTATATAATAAAAAACATGTATGTGATTCTTCATCAATATTCACGATGTTAATTTGTTATAAAATTTCTGAGATCAATATTCACCATAGAGCAGAAGATCAAGTAATTCATTTGGTATGAATGTACAGGTATTTATAGAGATAACTGAGGTTAGCGCAAGCTGAGATTAGTGCAAACAATATAAATTGAATTATTTGAATATTTGGGAAATATATATTTAGTAACGAAATGGATCATGTGCGGCTTGACTACAGCCAGGTAAGGTCTATATAATATATAGGATAATTATAATATAGTCAAACCCCCAAATCTCTGTTTTGATATAAAATGGTAAATAATCAAATACATTATGTAATCGTGAAAGTAATGGCTGGTTACGATTACATTTGCAATATAATCAATTAGGATTACATTGCATCTGAAAGTGGCGAGTGCGATTACGATTACTTGATATCATGTAATCGATTACAATCGATTAAGATTACCGATTTTGATTACCCTAACGCTGATAATATATTCGTATGTTACATATAATAGTGTGTACAATTTCTTGATTGTCCACTATTTCTATTCCAAGTAATATTCATATTAATGCAATCAATTATGTGTTCTAACTAGTATTTTATCAAATTACAAGGTGCACGTTCTTTTTTTCTTCTAATACAGTCAACCCTTTGTAAATAATTGTGTACATATTATACCACCCGCCTAACGGGTTTTTGTTACTACACGACAAACTACAGTCTGCTACAAATGGTGGCCGGATCCAGGACAAGGGGGGGGGGTGGTTACACATCAGCACAACGGGATGATATTGCAAGCAACACGGAGCTCCACGAAATTTAGAACTTTGTATATATAATCAAGGAATTTGTTGGTGTTTGTTGGTCAACACTTGCAATCAACAGATTGTTTTATGAATATTTTATTGAACATCAATTATTTATCAACAATTGTGTTTGAAACATTTTTGTTTGAAACATATTGATCAAGTAGCTTGATTGGATAGTTCTGATTGAATAGTTTTAATTTAATAATATAATTTAATTTAATAATTCTCATCTAGTAATTTTAATTTAATTAAATAATTTAGATTTAATAGTTTTGATTTAATATTTTTGATTTAATAGTCTTGATTTATAATTTAATTCAATAATTTACATTTGAAATTTTAATGTAATAATTTTAATATAATAATTTTGATTTAATTGTTTTGATTTAATAATTTTGATTTAGCAATTGTGATTTAATAATTGTTACATAATTGTTTTGATATAAAAGTTTTGATTGAAGTCTTTGATTTGCACTGTTTTGATTGGTCAGGCTTAAGTGATCAGCTTTGATGAATCGGTTTTGATTAATTATAATTACACGACTAAATTGGAAAATATTTATTGACTTAAATTATTTGTTGCATTAAATATTCCATTAAATAATGTGATTGATTGCTTAATTTAGGCAACAACTTTTGGAATTTTTTAAATACAACAATAATTAAAATAATTTGTTTTTTGCAGGAATTATTTTACATGTGTTTTTTCTAACTTGTGTCTTAGCAATGAAATTGATTAATTACGTTCTGGGTTTGATTATGATTCCTGTTGAGTAACATTTCTTATTGTATTTAAACATGGTGAGTTCTTAGCATAATTTGATTACGTGGTTAAATTATTACTTTTTGCATAGACAAGTAGTAGTATTGTTCTGGTAGTTATATGCTGGTGTTTAATGACTTGTCCAAATAATCAGCTACGTTGTTAATGCATGAGTATTCGTTGATTATGTAATTGCTTTAACAATGTCAGCTATTGCTTTTCATTTGATGTCACATTTTGAAATCAAGTGATATAGTATCTATTTTGTTTGACTATGTTAAACATATAAGGTATTTAAATAGTGTTGTGTCATCTGCCTTGTCTGACTTGTGTTTTATGTGCATATACACCTTCGTGTTTGATCAGATAAGGTAGTCTGATACTGATACTAATCGTATTTAGTCATCTCATTTTATTATCAGCTGTGCTTCGTATTTCACAGGGATCATACTCATTATATATTATTTAGTTATAATTGACCGTTAATTTTGTGATATGTAGTATTTGCCCGATATATAATATTATACTAATAATATGTATTAGTTAATTAGTTAGTTTGATTCAATGTGCACAATTGTCTACCAATACTAACAAGTGGACACCATCATGTCTACTTCCCAATTCACAAGTGACGAGACAGAATGCATTATTGATTTGTTTACACATCAGCACTTTGGACGCGAGGCCTAAGTTAGATGATCAAGATGACTTCGAAAAGTGGATGGGTGATTATCTGGCTACTAAAGGACAATCTCGCATGAAAATGCTTAATGATGAGTCAAACGGTAGATCAGATGAGCCACAACACAGAAGCTCTATTCTACAGAAGCCTAAGATTGCCACTTTCTGTGGAAATGATGATTCCAAGGGCAGTTCCTTCGTCGCTTGGAAATATGAGGTGGACACATTGCATGCACACCAAGCTTGATGTAGAAATTGCAGCAAAGAAGTCTCTGCGTGGTGGTGCTTCTGATGTAGTTAAGTGAATCGCTGTACATGTCGATCTCGGTGCAATCATGTAGAAGCTCAATTGTATATATGGATTGGTTGAGGATTCTGACTGTATATTGAAGCAGTTTTATGGTGCTACACAACGACCAGAAAGAGTATTGCTAGTTGGGGTTGTCGGTTGGAGTATTTGCTCGACCGCGCCAACAAACAGGATCCGACCCATGATTGATCAGTACATGACATGTTACTGAATAGATTCTGGAGCAGACTCCGAACTCGGTTGACGGAGGCTTCTCGCAGTAAAGCAGAGTATATACCTGATTGTGATCACTTACTCATTGAAGTCAGAAGGATTGAGAATGAGGGTCTCGAGACAAAAGATGTAAATACAGTTCGCGTCAAGCTCATGAGCAGTAAATGTGAAGACAAACATGCTAAAATCTGGAGTGAATATGAATCAATGAGTAGTGTCATTGCAAAGTTAAGTGCTAGACTGGATGATCTGGAGCATTCTATCAAGTCATCAACAGAATGCCATGCTGCTCCTAATTGGTCACAATATAAACCATCCCATCATGTGCCTGACAACACACCCATCCGCGACTAACATCATCATGTTTCAGTTACAGGTCAAGGTCAAACTCGATTCGATATCAAAGTCAAGTTCGTATATATGATAGACACACAGAACATCGTGGAATTCGTGGACGTCACAACGACAATGTCGTCGGACCTAGTAATCATGCGTACAGGAACAATAAATCTGTAACTGTAGAGTACCGTGATACGTATCATAATCGGTTCTATACCAATACTAACACTGCGTTTCAGCAAATTACTCAGCAAAACACACATCTGGACACCCAGTGGTACACCCAGTTTTCAACAGTACACCAAAACCAGAAATAATTTTTCACCCAGCCTGGACATATCACAGCTGAATGCAGGGTGGACTTAGAAGCTTTGCATTTAAACATGCAAGGGTCTGCGTAGGTGCAAATAAAATGGCAGACCCGAAACCGAAAGTTAAATGACCTGCTTTAGTTGGACGTTCCAATGAAAGTGACATCAAAATTAACGATGTCAATGTAAGAGCATTGCTTGATACTGGCTCAAATATTTCAACCATATCCTATGCTATGTATAGCGGATGTTTTAGTACAGTCTCTCTTAATTTTTAACACACTTTTAAATTGGACATCGACGGAGCTGGAAGTTACATTTGACCTTATTTAGATTACATTGAAGTAGAACTAGCCGTTCCAGTTTTGACCATTCAACCGATCAGTTGTTTGCTTTTAGTGACTCCAGATACCAAATATTCTCAAAATGTTCCAGTAATACTTGGCACTAACGCAATTGACAGAGTACTACACAATGTTGAACATACCTGTGGTATCAGATTTCAAAAGACATCCCGATTGCCAGATGTATGGTACTTCACTTTCAGATGAGTAAAAATACAGTTACCTGAAGTGAACCGGTCATCTTATCATATTGCTGTCATTAATAGTACTATTGCCAGAAAAATGATGGTATCAAGCAATTCCACTCTCAGGATTGATGGTAGACTAGACGGGCGGAAGCAATCTGGTGCAGGGTTTGGTCTAACTCAGACATGGAATGAATCTTGTCCTTTTAAACAGAGACGCATAAAGATTCCACCCTCTTTGTATAAGGAAGTCCGAGATCATTTGCAACAATTGTTAGACATCAGCATCATCTGGAAGAGTGGCAGCCCATTGACATCAAGCGTTGTCTTTGTACGTAAAAAAGACCAAAGTTTAAGAGTATGTGTTGATTTTAGACAGCTTATTGAATTAACCGTCAAAGATACATACGCCTTGCCCAGGGTTGAAGAGCTCCCCGAAGGTGTCGGTGGTAACACATATTACTCCGTGTTGGACATGAAAATGGGATATCATCAGGTAGATATCAAGGAAAGCCACAGGCAATATACAGCTTTCGTTGCTGTTTCTCTTGGGTTTATGAATATACACGCATACCGTTTGGTCTATTGAATGCCACGGCCACGTATGAATGACTCATGGAAAATTGCTTGAATGATTTGATATTTGGTGAGGATAACGTGTGTCATATTTATTTAGATGATGTTATTATAGCGTCAAAATCCTATGAGGAACACGGTTTATTCTTAAAAAGGTTTTCAGGAAAATAAGTGATGTTGGTTTGAAGTTATCCCCTAAGAAATGCTTGTTATTTACGACAGATCCAGAGAAGATCACGAAGAACTCTCATTGGCCGACTCCCAAAGAGTGTTGATGAAGTCAGTACTTTTCTTGGTTTCATCTCATATTAAAGACTTTTTGTTAAGGACTTTGCTAGCATAGCTAAGCCGTTGAATCAATTACTGATTGGTGCCAATAAGAAGAAGCATTTCGAAAATCAAGTTCCGGAACTCGGGTGTCCAGTAAATTGGAATGGCGTGAGCGTCACCAATCAGCTTTTGACCGTTTAAAACAGATTTTGACAACTCCTCCCATTTTGGCCTATCCTGAGTACACTAAACCTTTCATATTGCACACGGATGCTAGTATAAATGCATTAGGTGCAGTATTATAACCGAATTTTGATGTAGTAGATCAACAACAGTTAATCAAAAGGAGGGGGAGGGTTTAACTAGGTTCATATTTTCAATTTAAGCCATTCACAGTTCATTTTAGCATCATCATGTATTGATATGTATTTGATCATAATGTTCAGTACTTATGTAATTACACTTCAAATCGGCATGAGGGAAATTGATCGCCTTGGTCGCCTGATCAATGTATTTGATTATAACATCTTTTGACTCGAAAGGCGTCAACAGCGCAAATTGTGAACAAGAGTTATTTTATACAACACGGGATTCGAATGTTTAAGTTATTCGTTTATAACTAGTTTCACCGTTATAGGTATGTCAAATTATAGCATTGTTATATTTAATGTTAGGTATCATGATTAATGTAATTCTAGTAGAAACAATAATTTATTTATTTATTTTTCGCATATTCATTTGTAATATGAATAGAACTTGCTTGTTAATGAATTGTAATATAGTTTCGGCTTTGTGTGTAAATAATTGTATCATAGTTTTAGTTTGTATTTAACTTAGTTCTCTGTCTCTGTATAGGAAGCAGGAAGACAGTCCCCTCCGAGTTTTCACTCAGGGTGAGAATTTATTTAAGTATTGCTTCTTTGTATTGAGCCGTATATTGTTTATTGTAAATGTTGTTTCATGCTTATTATGCGTATGCATCATAATGTTATTGATAATTACCTATGATCTCATTATGTTAGCCGTATAGATTAATATGTATTTATCCATTTGATTAACTAATTCATATACAATCCCATATTTCAAATATACGTATAATATATTCATATGTTACATATTATAGAGTGTACGATTTCTTGATTGTCCGCTATTTCTATTCCAATTAATATTCACATTAATGTAATCAATTATGTGTTCTAACTATTATTTTATCAAATTACAGGGTGCACGTTCTTTACGTTTTTCTTGTACGGTCGACCCTTTGTAAATGATAGTGTACATATTATACCACCCGCCTAACTGATGAAGTACTCTTATTAAAATAATTATTAATTATTCTGCAAACACTAGCCAAAATACCATTGAAATATTATCAGTGGCACCGCTAAGTTAGAATGTCAGTGTCGAATGATGATGAAGTGGAATGAGTGTGAAATGATGAGGATGGTGATGATGATGAACATTATCATCATTGTCGTTTTGTCTAAAAATAATAATAAATGAATGAACATATGCATGATATGTGGGTTTATGCTATTGGCTTACAATGGTAGATACTCATTTGATTTATTGCAACAAGAAATATAGATACCTTCTGTTTCATCATTATGTTCAGCCCAATAAGGCATAATTAATAGTTCTAATGTCGTTTCTTTCGGTTTTGTATTGTTTATTCATTTTCAAGCTCGAAACATTGCCTATCAAACTCTTTCTTTTGGAGAACTTTCGTATCTATTTTCCGTGCTTTCTCTAGCACCCAAGGTCATAGAGTTCCGTTCATCTGGTTTTAACTTGTTGTCTCGTTCCCTGGGTTAAAACATGTACTGGGACTCATACCTTTTCAGTTATTGTCCCTACTCTTAAGAATTCACTCCCTGAACCTGAACCTGTTAAGTTTCCACCGCGTCCGATTATTTGTTGATAAACCTTTATTTGTACCTGGAGTATCAATTTGTGCGACCTTTATACTAGGTTCGCAACTGAGCTCGAATTATTTCATGGATATTGGGGAACTAGAAGTTTGTTATTATAATCATTATTATTAATTACGGTAGAATATTGTATTATAGACGTAACATATATTAATGCATTTGTCAAAGGTAACCGCCAGATTTGATTAAGACTCATTGGGATTATGCATCATCCTGTAATGGTGGTGTTTATATGTGTCTAAGAAAATATGATGAAGTCGAATAGATAACATTTGTTTGATCATCACTTAAATTTTGGAATAATTAGCAAATCGATTGTTAATTTTTTGTTTGAAAGAAGAGGAGAAATGTATTTCATTGTCCAGCGTCTTTGATATATTAATATTATGTTTTTATTCAAAAGGAAATTACCACTCAAACTAGATATCGTTAAATTTCATTATATATATATATATATATATATATATACCTCTAAACAGCCCTTATTTGTATTACTGAAGTACGATCATTTACTCCAGATTATTATTGGTCGAGTGAGGGGTTCATTATGCCGTCAAGAGTATTGGAGATACAACAGCGTTTAAAGGATTTCACGATGATGTCGGCGTCCAGTTCCTTCCACATGTAATTAACCCATTGTGTACAGGTGAGTAGATCACTTGTGCAAATATTACCTCCCTCTGTGAAGATGTTGGTGCCATAGTGCAACAACTTCGCACACTTGGCTCTGAGCATTGTTTTCATTGGACGATGTCTGAAGCACTGAATTCATGCCTCCCTGTGATCACCACAACATCGATTTTATGTTATTGTTTTAGGTGTTGTAGAAAGTCCTTATTACGATGACAACGAAATGCATCTAAAATCAAAATATTGTTATCACGCTTGGTCAGGCCTCGTGAACGATTGCCCCACACAGAATCAACACAATCACGCAGCAGTTTGGCATCTATTCACACTTTTGCCTAACAACGAATAAAAACGTCACTATGTAATTTCAGACGTTCGAAAACAATGTAGGGTGGGAGCTTTGTTCTGTCAGCCACGAAAGCGAACATAACTGTGAATCGATTTTGTTTCATTCCCAGTTGTCTGAATTATCACTGTGGAAACACCTTTCTTGGCAACTGTGTAATCTACAAGGAACTGGAAAGTGGGTGGGGGAGGGTGGGGGTGCAGCGTTTGCAAAGAGAGATGCGAGATAATGGGGTTGTAAATTCTTTTGGCGGTTGATAAAGTGGGCTTGAAACAATATCAACTTGTCTTCCAAGTCTCCTGGTACTTTTTGACTAATCTGCATTTTCAGATGAACTGATAAATCACTATTTGCCATGAAACGATAGCAACAGTTGCTTGAATTCTTTATATTATGTTACGTTCATATCCTTTGACATTCGCTTTACCTTCAATGGAATTTGAATGGTGATAATGGCAAGACCCTGGGTACGACAACCAACTATCCATTCTATAAGTTTATTTTCCAGCTCTACAAAAAAGGCAGCACGAACTCAATTAGCTCGCTTTGATTTGGGCGTTTTATCAAGTTATGATTCAGATCTCACCACAAGCAAACATTGCTTTCATCGACTCCAAAATGCCATGGAGCACCATCATTACCATGTGTGTCTACAACTTCTAAAATTTGTAGTTTGAATGATGTTATGTAATAAGATATACGAAGCATTGTGAACAGTAAATTATCATTGAATGATGATACCTCTAAACAACCCTTATTTGTATTACTGAAGTACGATCATTTACTCCAGATTATTTGTCGATGGAGGGGTTCATTATGCCTTTACCGATTGGCTTGTGTTTGATTGTGATTAAACGGCATATGATGATTCGTTTAAAAGTCAACTTATTTTCTGAGCACTCTTATCACTACGGATTATCTATTGGGAAAGCCGGTATGTGTTTTCAAAATGTTTGATTATTTCCTTATTAACAGTCCTGCAACTTTTCAGAAACATTCTATTATTTTTTACCGCTAATACAAGTCGAGTGACAATATATTTTATTCTCTGGTATTGGATCCACCAGATGATATTGATCAGATAGCTCATCTCTTCAATAGTATATAAGGGACCTTGCAGATGAGAATCCAAATGCCAGGAGAAAGGAAATTCCAGGAAAACCACTACTTCTATTTTACATTAGAATATACAAGTTGCAAGGGGAAACAAAAAGTATTGTGAGTGACTGTGGATCAGGACCTGTTTTTTTTTTAATTGTTAAACGTTCAAGGTTAGTAAAATCCAAGTTAAAATCTCCCTTGACTCTTTCACTTTAAAATATCACAATAAAAAGACCAAAACATTCTAAGGAAATAAAAGAAAAAAGTACTACCTAAAATTCCATATGTCCTCCCAAGTATTTTCAATTCAGAGACAGATATGGACGATTCTTTTAATAACGTCAATCAAAACAAGTTAAGTATAGGTAATGGATCGCCTTCCAGTACCTTATCACAGGATATATGATTGGTAAAATAGTCCTTCATATCCATGATGGATGTATTCGAGCCTTTTTACAGAGAACGATATCATACATTTGCTGAAAAAAAATCTAATAATTTCTGTGCAGTTGACTCTAGGCCTAGATGGCTTATGAAGGGGTGGCAATATGTTCTGATAATCTCGGATACAAATAAAGTTAAATTATCATTATTCCTTGGTGTTTTTCTAGGATCAATGAAAATTTCCCTTTTAAAACCGATGAGTAAAAACAACACTTTTGACTATAATATTCTAAACAACTAAATAGTTAATTTTCGTTTAAAAATATTTTATTCAATAATCACGACAGTCTACATATAAAAGTGGTCACAGCAATAACATAGGCCCGGTTCGGGTGGAAAATATAATATTCTGATATAACTTGATCAAAGTATACCAGAATTAGTGATTCTCACTGATATATCTGCTGTATTTGATACACTTGACGAAAAGACATGCTACATGTATTAGTTCCAGTACTCAAATGGTTTCAATCCTATTTGGAACAACACTCACGGTGAAATTGTATTCATGGTATAATGTATGAGATAAACAGATATAAACCACCCCAGACAAAAAAACACCCGGACCATAGCCACCCGAATGAAAAATCATCCGGATATAAACAACCCGGACAAAAACCACCTCATGGTTATATTCATTGTCATAACACAAAATAACATCGACATTTTATATTCTTATTTGTATGTTTTTTTTTTAAATTTACATCAGGCATACATACAAGGACACATGCACTCATTATCTAGTCAAAAATGATATACAGATTTCAAATGTCACTTTTGATTCACTTCCACCGAATAAAGTGTCTTCTTCACCTTATGGTATAGATTTGTGATTTTCTGTGATACTTGTGCAAAGTTGTGAAGCATTAACTGCAGTTGTGTGCTGTGGAACGATACACCCGCTTCCTGAGTGGCTGTCCACGGGAATCGAGCACAATGACCACCTATATGATGTTCTGATCTTTTCAAAGATCCCAATATATGTCTTCCAAATACCCGGAAGAAAACAGCTGACGAGTGATCTGAACGAGTTATTCGAGGATTCACTCATGTTGTTTGTTCTGGATCCGCTACTGAGTGTTACATTGTGAGCGTTCCACGGTTCGAGAGGAAATAATGGTGCTATGCGACGCATTTTCGTGGGAGGAACCAAAAGTTGCTTCCCTTTTAGCTTCATTTGATTGTATTTTGCGCGGCTTCCCTCCTTAATTATTTGAACCAAATAATCAGTGTTTCTTTTATATTTTATCAGACATTTTCATGTACATATAAATAGACACAATAGCCAGACATTTTCAATTACATTTACTAATAAATGGGTCATCCATAAGTCATATCTTTCTAGACTAACGGGAAAATCTGGTCATATATATATATATATATATATATATATATATATATATATATATATATATATATATATATATATATATATATATATATATGAGTTGTTTGTGTGTGTGTGTGTGTGTTTTATGGTACATAGTGAGGCAACAGACACAGACATCAACATATCTAAATATCCTTCGAAACCTACCTCCATAAATCAAATACAACTATACATACATTAATCTAAAAATAAAATGTTCCATACCTCCACATATTGATAAATGTGTGCGTATACCTAAGCATGTGTCTGGTCTACTCATCAGCCTGTGGGAACCAGCTAATTCGCTTTTCGTACGCGACAAATATGTCACGCCCACAGGAAAGCGGCTACATGCAGGCTACGTACAAAAAGCGGAAGCACAAAAACATACCATTTGATACCACAGCTCGCCACAAACAATCACGTGCGTGTGGTTCAATGGTGACTTGCTACATACATATCATAAACTATTTTGACACCACAGTTTACATTCAACAGTAATTTTCTGTGGTCCAAAAGAAACCTGTATATAAAGCATTTCGACACCTCAGATGCTGACCTCAGCTTTATTCTGGGTTCGAATAACTGAATAAATCCTACCCATATGAACCATGTATCAATACACGTCCGACTGGTCTGGCGTCGAAGTTCTTCTCTAACCTAAGTGAAAATTGAAGCCCTATATATAGCCTCAGCGTGTTAACAAACATTACAGTTTGTTCATAACAAAGAGAATGTACACTAACTCAGTATGGACTCACTGAAGCGATTTAACTAAAATATAAATAAAGTAGCAATACCGCACAATGGATTATTACTGGACTAGAACGAAATATCGTCTCAAACCTGAGTAAATACTACGATTTACTCGAACCTAACAGCTAATCCTCATACGTTTCCGTTCATCACTAAGGGAACGTTCATTCATGCTTAATTTAACGTCCCTAAGTATATGCAGTTAGGTGTTGTGGGATCTAAATTAAAGCGCCTATCCACTTGATCTATTTGACCAATGGTCGAGAACAGCGGATTTCAGGCAGATCTCCGATACTGCGAATGACACGTCGGGATTATAATAGCTATACATTTAACAAATTTCCTATATCAGTGTAATCTAATTACTCATAATATGGGAAAAAACTCTGTCCGCAGCTTAATACCCATGGAGATGCCTGCCGGAGTAACAAACGACTCCAGGAGTATAAATCCATCAAACAGCATTGTATGAATTAATAGGTCTTTTCGCCAGACCACATAAGAGGACAACAATATAGATTCTACATTATACATAACAAAGCTAATAGACTCAAACATGTTGTAATAACGACATAACTTTCTTACATTGGTGTAATAAGGAATCTGGATGGAAATAGATAAGATGTCTGGCACGGGCAATGTGCGTTTTAGGGTACATAGTAAGAGGCAACAGGCACAGAGCATCAACATATCTAAACATCCTTTGAAACCTACCTCCATAAATCTAAATACAACTATATATACATTAATCTAAAAATAAAATGTTCCATACCTCCACATATTGATAGATTTGTGCGTATACCTAAGCATGTGTCTGGTCTACTCATCAGCCAGTGGGAACCAGCTAATTCGCTTTTCGTACGCGACAAATATGTCACGTCCACAGGAAAGCGGCTACATGCAGGCTACGTACAAAAAGCGGAAGCACGTAATATACCATTTGATACCACAGCTCACAGCAAACAACACGTGCGTGTGGTTCTTTGGCCACTTACCACATACCTATGATAACTACTTTGACACAACAGTTTACATTCAACAGTAATTTTCTGTGGTCCAAAAGAAACCCGTATAAAAACATTTCGACACCTCAGATGCTGACCTCAGCTTTATTCTGGGTTCGAATAACTAAATAAATCCTACCTATTGTGTGTGTGTGTGTGTGCGTGTGTGTGTGCGCGTGCGCGTGTTTATATAGATATATATACATATATATATCCAGTTAGCGCTGTGTTTTCGTGGCGGCTTCCTGAAGTTATCTCCGTCAATAATTCTGTTTTATGCAATTTAAGTGTTATGTGTGGCTTCACAAATCTCCAGAATGGTAGATAAATGTTAATCATCAGGAATTTATCTGCAGCTGGAATTGAAGGTTTATCTGTCCTTAACTTGCAGTAGGTCAGTTTTATTCTATTAAATGTTGGTAAGTTATTGTTGGCAGTCAGCCGTTACTACTTCTAATACATGTACAGAACCAAGGCGTGAAAACCAGTCGGCGCCCAGGTGTGAAGGGAAGGTCGCTGTTTTGACAACTTGGCCTACGCGTCATCGCACAAGACAGGGAACCCAGGCTGTCAGAAAGTTAATTAGGCATATTAAATGTGGTAGATTAACACCTGCCAGCTACAAAGTAAGTGGTTATCACAATAAACCTGGTGTAAATACCAGGAATCTTATTTCTTTAACTGGCAATGAGCCGCTGAAGTCTTTGTTTAATGTTAATTCATTTGTTAATACGTCGTCTTCCGATTTTAAATATAGATCTATTAAAGTTATTGTGTGCCCTCGTCGAAGACATGCTAGGGTTTTACTAAGAAGTATTAATTTTCATAACTTGCATGTGATTAGCTCCTTACATGATGATCAGAAGGTAGAGGGCCCATTAACGGTATGTTGTCTGAATGTTTAATCATTGATGAATAAAGCCATATCTGTGGCTGATTATATTGTATCACAAGGTATTGATGTATTAGCAATTACTGAAATGTGACTCAGGACTGACACTGATCAGCTCACCATAAATGAGTTGGTTCCTGGTTCTTCGTAAAAGTGGCAGACGCGGTGGAGGTATGGCATACTCTACAAATTGGGACTGACTGTCACGGTGAGCAAATCAGAGAGAACGGAGATATACACTCATTCTGATAATATGAACTGTATCATAAATATAAGCAATATTACAGTTAAATTTTGTATTATATATCGTATATATTAAATTTTATTTGAGGAATGGTCTAAAATACCTTGATAATATAGTTATTATCCGATATGATGTCATAATAACTGGTGATTTAAAATGTTATGTGGACATTAAGTCTAATGTTAAAGCTCATACGTTCTTCAGTATATTAGATTCACACGGATTGACTCAGCATGTCAGCAGTGCAGCCCACAAAGGAGGCCAAACACTAGATTTGGTCATCACTAGAGAATCGAGTCCCAGCATAATATGAACTCCTTCTGTATTTGACCCTTGTCTGAGTAGTAACAAAGGTAAATACTTCGGTAAGCATCTAGCTGTAAAGTTCATTATTAATATGGATATTCCCGATTGCATACAAGGAAAGATCAGATACAGAAAACGTCATGGCATAAATATTAAAGAATGTATTGAGGATCTACAGTCGTCTCAACACCTGAGTAATTGTGATGAATCATTGATGACCTGGTAGAAGCCTATAACAAAGGTATCCAGATAATCATAAATCACCATGTTCCTTCGTGTTCCAACATCATCACGTTCATACCAGAAACTCCTTGGTACTCCGATAAACTGAGATCTGCTAAGAACATTCGGAGGAAAGCAGAGAGAACCTGGAGCCGAACTTCCCTAATGGTGCACTTTGAAATATACAGAGATCTCTGCAGAAAATACAATATTCTTCCAGGAGAAGAAGTGTTTCTATTCCGCAAAGATAGAAGAATGTAGAAAAGATAAAAACAAACTCTTCAAATTAAAAAACTTGCAAAACTTTAATCCAAGCCCTTATTATTTCTCGACGGGTTATGCCAATGCATTGTCATATAATATCCTCCTCTCTCTGACAAACTGCCTACAGCGAGTGCAGAACTGTGCTGCACGTCTGGTAATACACACGGAACAATTAACACCAGTTTTGTTTCAACTGCACTGGCTTCGGTACGTTTCATATCACTCTACAAGATCCTGTTTCATTCCTTAAAAGTACTGAATGGAACAGCTCCAGTGTATCTACGCGATCAGATCGAATAAATTGAAAGATATAAATATAGTTAATACAAACAATCAAATTAACAATAATAATAATAATAATGATAATAGTTTATTATACAATCTTATCCAAGAAACTCTTACAATTGCCCATCAAAAATGATTCTGAAACCAAAGAAAAGGAACCCAGTTAATTCGATTATATCCATTTTAGGGTTTATTATTATTATTTTCACATTTTCCTCTAATGACTTATCTCTAACTACTGGAAAACTAATAAAACTAAACTAGACCTCTCGAAATTCAGTTTAAGCAGCTGTCGTTCTGAATGTTGTTTCTATCATTATTAGATATATTATATTGATGTTTAAACGTTAAATAAAAACAATAATAATAAAAACACACAATGTACCTGCTTTGACCATTGTTAAGCGTACGAAATGCAAAATTACTGTTGCCAATATTTCCAACTCCGCATCGCATTCCAGAAAAATTAAATTGTAACATATGGAAATGAAAAGAGGCTTCATCATCTAAACTATCGATAACAAAAACTGTAGCATGTGCAGCTGACGTTTCGTAAAATTATCATTACATATATCGGTGCGGTTGAAACAAATTTAGATATTTGAATGAAATAATACCCCACAGTATATGTTGATAACGTGTACCTACAAAATAAGTTATTTCAGTAATGTATACTTGCTAGTAGCCATCAGACATTTATACTTTACGATTTAATCGAATTCAAATTAATCCTATCATAGGATGGCTAAGTTAACGATGGGGTATATCTAAATTTAGCCAACTACTGCAAGTAACACATAGCTTCAAATATCAGAAACGTCACACTCAGTTCCTACCTTTGGCATAGCCTAAAGCGTGACAAATACATCCAATATTTCGTATCATAAATATTAGCAAACAATTGCTGTCATGGCAATAGTTCATCAAAGGTTTTATCCAGACAAAATTCCTTTCACCGGCAAAATCCTGTATACATCTGTAAAAAGGTTAGTAACCTGTCAAATAAGAGAATACAGAAAGTGTGAAATTCGCTATGCTTTCTATTGACCGAATTGAGTGAAGATACCAGAATGATCAGTTATGTACAGTTATTTTTAAGAATTACCGTCTAAAATTGAAAAGCCATAACCGGAGGAATTGTGTGAACTAATGTGCTGAATGACGTTCGGATCCAAATGACTCTTGATTTCCAAACCCGTTGTAGTGTTTCATAAACCCCGATAAGTTCGTGGTGTTCAACATTAACGCTATCTACACCAATAAAAAGATTAAATATTCAGGATTATATAAAACAAATTGATAGTCAAGTTTATAATCTTTATAACCATTCATAACCAACCATATTTATCAGTGCCAATGTAATAATCTGTCCGTTCGGGAAATAAATTTATTACAGATTTTTATACATGCTCGGTATACACTATATTAACAACTACCACAACATCATACTGAGTTAGGTGATCTCTATCAATCACAAATATGATTACGGTAAACTTGTCAACATTTACTGAAGGATCGTACTTGATGTAGTATATATATATATATATATATATATATATATATATATTTGACTAGTTCGTACGTCAGGTAAATTTAAAATGGGAATAATTGGTTTCTTGAATTTACATAAAAGATACCTCTAAAATAGCTAAAACCGAAATGTTTCTACCAGTAATTTGGCAATATAATAGTACGATATAGCATTACGCTGAGGTATTACATTATTTGCACGAAAACCCTATTCATATATTTATCAAGTTGAATTGAGTTATCATAATTATCCCTAGCATAAAGTTTATAATTATATCTTGCATCTCTATTAGTCTTGATATTTTGTATGGTCAATCTCTAATTAGAGAACCTAAACAGCTAGGAATCTAATGTGGTCGTATTCACTAATCAGAATAATCTGCAGAAGCCTTGTATATGCTGTTATCAGAAGGGTGTAGTTTCTGCAGTGGAGAGCCGTCCTTGGTATTGGAATATTCACAGCAAACATACCATAACATGTTTATATTGATGTAAGTATTTGCAAGAAAATGTAATTTTATCAGCTAATTGGGATAATGTTTATCACCATTGCATCAAGTATAGTTTCATTCACGGGACATCGTAAACACAAGACAATGGCTGGGAGATATTTCTATTCCGGAATAGTTGAAAGTTCTTAGAATACACTGTCAGTGACCAATGATAAATGACAGAAAACAACATTCACAGTTTCAAAATTCATACTCTGCCAGCTGGCCAAAACCTATAAAAACCTTTATCAGAGTTTAAGATTTCGAATTTTTCATCGTAAATTTAAATCACGCACATCTTTCTTCAAACAACTGCTTATATAAATATCACCATTTATACGTATCTGGCCATTCCACGTTAACTTTAAGCCTGGTATAGTCAGATCCTGTCCTCACTAATTCACACACTCAGTCAGGCAAATCATCTTTCGATCACTTACTCCTTATTTCATCAATTATTTGACTGAGTGACTGACTGGCAGATTCACATAGTTACTCACAAACTTATTAAGCCATTCACTCACTGACTCATTCATTCGGACACACATCCAGTGGTAACGTTCATGTTCACATTTAAAGAAAATCACATAAATCAGTGTTTAATAAACCAGTGTTTTGTCATCTATAAATAATAAAAGTCGTCAAAGGCCAAAGCAACCAACAAAGTCATAAAAATACAAAAGACATATATTATTTTTTGAAAAACAAATAGGTTTTCTGGACTACACCAAAGGGGTAAAATAAAAATGTACAATTATATTCCAAACACTGAAGTGATTATCGAAGATGATCAGGAAGCTTAATCTAACTACTTGTATAAAGCAATGAAAACAAACACCCAAATTATTATTAAAATTATTATTATTATTATTATTATTATTATTATTATGTTTTTATTCAAAAGGGAATTACCACTCAAGCTAGATATCATTCAATTTATTATATATATATATATATATATATATATATATATATATATATATATAAAAACCCAAACCCCTATTAAAAACCACCTTTAAAATTTTTGAAGCTAATACTGAAGTGCCGCTATATTTTCTTGTATCTTATGGTTTTGTACACGATATTCATCATTTGTTAGTAAATGTAATTGAAAATGTATGGCTATTTTGTCTGTTTGTATGTACATGAAATTGTTTTTTGAAATATAAAAGAAACACAGATTATTTGGTTCAAACAATTAAGGAGAGAAGCCGCGCAAAATACAATCAAATGAGGTTAAATGTGAAGCAACTTTTGATTTCTCCCATGAAAATGCTTCGCATAGCACCATTATTTCCTCTCGAACTGTCGAACGCTCACGATGTAGTAATCAGTGGCGGATCCAGAACAAACAACATGAGTGAATCCTGGAATAACTCGTTCCGATCACTCGTCGGCTGTTCTGATCCCAGTATATGGAAGACATATACTGGGATCTTTAAAAAGATCAGAACATCATGTAGGTGGTCATTCTTCTCGATTCCCGTGGACAGGCACTTAGGAAGCGGGTGTATCGTTCCACAGCACACAACTGCAGCAGAACCTTCACAACCTTTGCACAAGTATCACAGAAGATCACAAATCTATACCATAAGATGAAGAAGACACTTTATTCGGTGGAAGTGAATCAAAATTGACATGTGAAATCTGTATATCATGTTTGTGTCTTTTGTATGTATGCCTGATGTAAATTTAAAAAAAAACATACAAATAAGAATATAAAATGGCGATGTTATTTTGTGTTATGACAATGAATATAACCATGAGGTGGTTTTTGTCCGGGGTTGTTTATATCCGGGTGATTTTTTATACGGTGGTTTTTGTCCGGGTGATTTTTGTCTGGGGTGGTTTATATCCGTCTACCTCATACATTATACCATGAATACAATTTCACCGTGAGTGTTGTTCCAAATAGGATTGAAACCATTCGAGTACTGTACCTAATACATATAGCATGTCTTTTCGTCAAGTAAATCAAATAATGCACATATAGCAATGAGAACCATTAATTCTGGAATATCATATTTTTCACTCGAACCGAGGCTATGTTATTGCTGTGACCACTTTTATATGTAGACTGTCGTGATTATTGAATAAATATATTTTTAAACGAAAATTAACTATTTAGTTGTTTAGAATATTAGTCAAAAGTGGTGTTTTTACTCATCGGTTTTACAAGGGAAATTTTCATTGATCCTAGAAAAACACCAAGGAATAATGATAATTTAACTTTATTTGTATCCAAAATTATCAGAACATATTGCCACCCCTTCATAAGCTATCTAGATCTAGAGTCAACCGCACAGAAATTATTAGATATTTTTTTCAGCAAATGTATGAAATCGTTCTCTGTAAAAAGGCTCGAATACATCCATCATGGATATGAAGGACTATTTTACCAATCATATATCCTGTGATAAGGTACTGGATGGGAACCCATTACCTATACTTAACTTGTTTTGATTGACGTTATTAAAAGAATGGCCCGTATCTGTCTATAAGTTGAACATATTTGGAGGACAGATCAACATTTTGGTAGAATGTGTTTCTTTTATTTTTTTTGAATGTTTTTGGTCTTTTTATTGCGATATTTTAAGGTTGAAGAGTCAAGGTAGCTTTAAACCTGGATTTTACAAACCTTGACCGTTTAACAATGAAAAAGGAAAGTGGTCCTGATCCATAGTCGTTCACAATACTTTCTGTTTCCCAATGCGCCTTGTATATTCTAATGTAAAATAGAAGTAGTGGTTTTCCTGGAATTTCCTTTCTCCTGGCAGTTGCATGCTCATATGCAAGGTCCCTTACATATTATTATGGAGATCAACTATCTGATCAATATCATCTGGTGGATCCAAAACCAGAGAAGACTCTCCCAAATCAGCTAGAAAACATATTGTCAATCGACTTGTATTAGCTGTATGAAATAATAGAATATTTCTGAAAAGATGCTCAAATTTTCATATGGAAATAATCAGACAGATATAAATACATACCGGCTTTTCCCATAGATAATCAGCACTCATGTATAATCAACATCTGTAATTTGGTTTAGATTATTGGTAAAAACTCATCTTCCTATGAATAATTCGCAGTGCACGTATCAGTAGTGATAAGAGTGCTCAGAAAATTAGTTGACTTTTAAACGAATCATCATATGCCGTTTAATCACAATCAAACACAAGCCAATCGGTAAAGGCATAATGAACCCCTCCATCGACAAATAATCTGGAGTAAATGATCGTACTTCAGTAATACAAATAAGGGTTGTTTAGAGGTATCATCATTCAATGATAATTTACTGTTCACAATGCTTCGCAGATCTTATTACATAACATCATTCAAACTACAAATTTTGAAGTTGTAGACACAAATGGTAATGATAGTGCTCCATGGCATTTTGGAGTCGATGAAAGCAATGTTCGCTTGTGGTGAGATCTGAATCATAATTTGATAAAACGCCCAAATCAAAGCGAGCTAATTGAGTTCGTGCTGCCTTTTTTGTAGAGCTGGAAAATAAACTTATAGAATGGATAGTTGGTTGTCGTACCCAGGGTCTTGCCATTATTCACCATTCAAATTCAATTGAAGGTAAAGCGAATGTCAAAGGATACGAATGCAACATAATATAAAGAATTCAAGCAACTGTTGCTATCGTTTCACGGCACATAATGATTTATCAGTTCATCTGAAAATGCAGATTAGTCAAAAAGTACCAGGAAACTTGGATGACAAGTTGATGTTGTTTCAAGCCCACTTTATCAAGCGCCAAAAGAATTTACAACCCCATTGTCTCGCATCTCTCTTTGCAAATGCTGAAAAGATGCCAAACTGCTGCGTGATTGTGTTGATTCTGTGTGTGGCAATCGTTCACGAGGCCTGACCAAGCGTGATGACAGCATCTTGATTTTAGATGCATTTCGTTGTCATCGTAATAAGGACTTGTTACAACACCTAAAACAATAACATAAAATCGATGTTGTTGCGATCAAAGGGAGGTCCTTAATCGTCCAATGAAAACAATGCTCAGAGCCAAGTGTGGGAAGTTGTTGCACTATGGCACCAAATTCTTCACAGAGGGAGGTAATATTTGCACAAGTGATCTACTCACCTGTACACAATGGGTC
This sequence comes from Paralvinella palmiformis, assembly GCA_025642065.1. Lineage (NCBI taxonomy): Eukaryota > Metazoa > Annelida > Polychaeta > Terebellida > Alvinellidae > Paralvinella > Paralvinella palmiformis. The sequence continues at coordinate 21,037 of JAODUP010001870.1, forward strand.
AATTACATGTGGAAGGAACTGGACGCCGACATCATCGTGAAATCCTTTAAACGCTGTTCTATCTCCAATACTCTTGACGGCACATATGTCAACATATTGTAGACATGTGAGGCTACATCAGATACAACAAAGAATGTCGCAGAGTCGATCACGACGATAATGGGAATGATTTGTATTACACTTATGAGGACCTGATCTCAGACACGCACCACATGAAGAAGATTTTCCAGGTTTCACTGAAATGTGAATTTTTGTTTGTACCATGTTGTTATGAAATGATATTGCATTGATTTTTAGAACAAGATTTCTTTTGTCAATGGAATCTGTTCATAATTGCGATTTTATGATTTCAAACTAATTTTACTGATGAAAATATGGTATGATTCTTACCTTATTTTTATTTTGTGATGTGATATTTCAGGTAAATTGATACGGAAAGTACTTTTGTTGTGTTACTTTTTTTATTTAACACGACGTGGGTCAAAAGGGTTTTCTTTAAATTCACAGTGGCATCTTTAGAATGAAATAACAGGTCAATATCTCATGAAATATAACAACGGGGCCGGAAACTAAACTTGTTATTATTTGGATTTGGAAATATAAGAATAAAAGTTCATAGATCTATTATTGTATTCTAATAACTATTTTATTATCATACGTCTATATTATTACTCCAAAATGTTATTCATAAAAGGCAGATAGGTAAATGAACGCAATTGAGTGCTTATACCTGGTCACATATATCGTACGACTGTGGCATACTTTTGAGGAAACAACTATGGGAAAAAAGGTCCCGCATTAATGTTTCCGTATATAATACGCATTTGAAATTCTATGACCATTTTGAAGTGCTAAAACTACTAATTATCTGTGCAGAGAGATGGCGCCTCCGGGTTTTAAGTGGTAGCCCGTTGAATCAAAGATCGCTACCACAAAGTTCGAATCTTTAATATTTATACGTGGGCCTATCCGGTGGTGTTTAATCTTTGACTTCGTTTCATTACCTTTGGAGGTCCCTCAGTCCAATATGCCTATCATGCGCACAAAATTTGGCCGTTAGACGTCTATCATCAAGGGGAAAGACGGTATGCAAATCTGACCAGATGATAACAATGTGAATAGGATTATACCAAAATCAACAAATTCCCGATATGAACGACGCTAAACAAGTCTTTGAGCCACACTACAACCAAGATTTGTTCAAACACAAATTCAGAAATTATACGCAGATCAACAAAATATATCAGCTAATATGTTAATAATCATTTATTTCTCCGCTGCTCATTTTAATTACAATCACATTTGATAAATGGAAGCATATATTACAAATTCTATAATGATTATGCTATTCTTTCTCTAATATAATTTGAACTCATCTCTCTGTTATAAAAGTTTGACTTTAACAAAAACACTATTCATCCCAAATTGTTTGAACTCTATCTTGAAATACGACCAGTTAGATTAAATTTAGATTACACTGTCACGTCTAATATATGCGATAGCAGTAAAGTATCAGAACATCTGCTGCTGAATCGACATAATAGTTGCAAATAACCCGACATATCTTCATAACTAGGGATGATAAAAACGTAATTTATCATCATATGTAACAGAGGGGAATGACATCCGACTGGTTCAATAAAAATACGATTTCCGTGTAGACAACTCCAGAAATACTATAAATAATACACTTTTCATCGACTCTCTCAACAGGTAGTTCGGATGTTGAAAGGAAAGACAAGTGGGAAAATAAGTGCACCAATTGAAACGATTTCGGTAAGATGTTGAGCATTTGGACATGTGAATAGCCGGCCAGATAATAATGGAAAATAAATGGCATCTTTACCCATTGACAATGAAAACATTTATTAAATAATATTATTAATTATATTAATATTTTGTAGCTTATTTCAAATAGGTTTCAAATCGGACATTAAGCTATGAAGTTTGAAGCGCTGATTATATTAATATACCTGGCAGGTGAGTAACGATATGGTATCGCGCATGATAAGAAATGATGATATTTTAATATATATTAATACATTCACAAGATATTTAGCTTGATTGTCTTGATAATTGATAACACTTTTAGTTCCTTCTATTTATTTCAGAAACAACGTTTCTGTCTGTATCAGCCAGTAACAATCCTGTATATTATCTGTATCCTTTTGGTGAAGAACGAGGTGATTCAGTAAAAACTGATGGAGATGATATGGAAAATAAACTCATCCATTTAAATCGGACTTTCCGCTTCTATACCCGAGAGTATAATTCGTTTTGGGTAAGATGAAGAAGTTATTTGTTGCATAAGGAGAGCAGCTTATTTGAGTATGGTGACTAACGTTTGTGCTATACGAATGAGAGAATGTTCTAATAACACACGTATGCACACACAAACACACACATACAAAAAAGACCCAAACATACGCGAACACAGAGAGAGATTAATATGATTTTGATAAGTCTAATATATCCGGTTACCTGGACGAAGACCAATTAGGTAGCTTGGCATTTACTAGTATAAGTCACCCTTTCCATATAACATATATTATGTTATGAACAATAGCTTTATGTATAATTATATATTTGTGTGATGGTTGGAAAGTGATTTTGTTTTGTTTGAATTACACAGATGTGCATTAACGGTGCGATCAGCTTTAATGTTTGTAAGTAAAACAATTATATTTGATATAAGACTTCATTTTCCCCATTGAAACTGTTCATGCTTCTCATATATATTTATATTAAATATAATATTTTGCATTTCTCAAGTTCTTTGGCTTGCTTCTCCCAGTTCGGGAGCTATTAACCTACCATATATGGCGGTATTTTGGCAAGACATAAAGCTTACTAATACACCTGGAACGATGTACTACAGACAAGTAACAATTAATTTATAATTATTATATTAACATAACAATCAATTTATAATTATTATATTAACATAACAATTAATTTATAATTATTATATTAACAGATAATGTGGATTTAATTGCAGTGTTCGTTAAAACTAGAACACAATTACTGGGATAATGATTATGAATGGAAACATGTTTAACATTATTTTTTAGGTTGATTTGAACGAGGAACCTGACATAATTCAATTGGTAGAGGAAGACTCGGCTAATATCGGAGAACCCATAACACCTGAATGGGTGTTTATCGTTACCTGGTATAGAGTTTCGAATAAATGGACAACTAGTGGTGAAGTGAGTGAGGGCTTTATAGTTTTATTGCAAACAGAAACCCATATGATAATTGAGAAACGTTCTTAATTGGCTCAAAGTGTATTTAGCACCAAATTGAATTGGCATGTTTTTCACTTACAGGAAGACACATTCCAGGCAGTGATTGCCGTCGATGGAAATAAAACAATAACAGTGTTCAATTACGGTCCGATTAATTGGCTGAACAGATATAATTCTACTGCTGTATGTTAATTTTAATCAAATGAACTACAATAACATATGGCGATCAACAGCTTAAATATGCCAATACGATATGTATGTTTGTGGAACATGATCCCGTGTTTAGTGAAAATTTTTTATTTATATATATATATATATATATATATATATATATATATTTTTATTTTTTTTTTTAAAATTTTTAAATAAATATATATATATATATATATATATAAAAATATATATATATATATATATATATATATATTTTTTTTTTTTTTTGTGTGGGGGTGTGTATTTTTTTTTTTTTTTTTTTGTGTGGGGGGCATGCGCTTATACGTGCATGTTTAAGCGTTTGTGTGTGCCTGTGTGTTGTGTAGGACGGGTTGGTTAATGTTTTCCCCATAATATATTATGCGCACAGAGCTTGCACACACAAATACATACTCACTCACTGACTCCCCTCAGACAAACACAAGACTACACGCCTACGCTATTTGTCGGTTCACAGCAAAGCACAAACGAAATAGCAATTTTTCCTATGTCGCTGTATGTCCTCTTCCTTCATTAGCTTCGATTTGAAAAAGGGAGCAATACTGAATGGGCAGTTTATAGAATTTCCGGGACAGCCGATATGCTAGATATAGCGGACTATTCCACTGTTAGAATTCCGGGCAGGATTGTGACGAGAGTCGATGGCGAAATTCAGCTGCCAGGTAATATTGCGAGCAAAATCTATCTTGTAATTTTATAGAAAGCGATTCCGAGCTAAATTTACCTGGTAATCTTACAGAGACAGGCGTCATATTTCCATTTCTATCATTGCTTTATTTTCTTTTATTAAACACAAATATATTATTTCAGATTTGCATCTTGTTGACTACCAATGTAATCTGGACCAAACCACTGGCCGAGTGTTGACGTTCGACGGCAGTTCCGAGCTAAATATGACTGGACCCAGTCGGAAGTATCTGCTTTCTAAGCTTTATCAAGGTGATGAGGCCGATCAACGGGATCAGTGCAAATACATGATGAGAGCTACTACTGACGCAAAGGTAAGCGTTTATTGTGGGTATCATAACAGTAGCCGTTTTGTGGCTTTTTATTTTTTGACGGAAATGTTTTATTGACACCGATACATTGGGAAGACCATATTTAAAAAAGCGAACTAATGCATTTTTTTTCTAACTGACAGGGTCGCTTAAATTGGGTGTCATTCTCTGTTGGTGTCCACCCTAGAAAGCAATCTAAATATAAGCGAAATTTCGCATTCGGAAGAAACGGACCCAACACCGTCATGGCCAGAGGTCATGGTCTTAAGGTATATTGATGATGTTTATTTAATTATAATCACACTCATTCTCAACATTAGCTTTTATCATTGAACTAAATATGGATTATTTACCGATTATTTCATTTTAGATGGATATTACAAGTTTTCCCTATGTCGAGCACATTCAGGATAATGGTCAGGATCTTGTTGTCGTTGTTGAGAAGACAGATGATGGCTGGCGTGTTAGCAGTGAAAATTGCTCATATGTAATGGAATACAGTCCACTCAGTGAACGAGATCAAATTCGCTTACACCTGGGGATATATTATGCTGACAAAGTAATTGGCTTGTGCCAAAATATCAATGGTTATTTAACGAATGATAACAAAGACTGCAGCTCTCCGCCTCAAATCGGTGACTCGTCTACGATCGAGGAAAGCTGTTCTTGCCCACTAAATGATAAGAGGTGTAATAAAGCTCTTCAAAACATTTAGCATATCCATACAATGCCAGGAATGACAACGTTATATCTGAATCAATATGGTTAATAAAATGTGATGCATTAGAGTTTGTCTGTATTAATTATTTGATATGTGGTAACACCTGTACGCAGAGTAAGATATTTACGTATTGACTGATAGCGTTCCTACAGTATAGTATTTTGTATAATGCACTTGACATTTCAAAGTCATAGTTCAATGAGAATGAAGTTGCCCGTATTGTTGCTAATGGTGTACCTAAGGGGTGACATTTCGGCTTCAATGCAAAGGTTAGATCAGTATAGAGATTAACTTTATGGGACTTAAACTCATTCACTTATTTACTCAATCCATAACAACCTGTAGATATTGCCCCTTGTTAAGGGTCGCATGATGAAATAGCACTCTTACGTAGGTCATAGCTTCGTTAGGCAATGCCTTTGTAGCATAAACTACTGATTGGTGACGTTTTCTGGAACTTCTCGCCACAGTTGACAACAATTGTTTTACTATAACGAAGAACCAAACCATATAGATATGCGTCTGCAACTCAAAACCACAAACATATATACCAAGACATGCCTACTTAGTCGTCGTATACTAACACCAAAGGCAACGATAATTATACGTATTGTGAAGATGTTTGCTAATTAATAAACATAAAATACTATCATCTTTATGTAACAGGGTTCATATTTTCAATTTAAATCATTCACAGTTCATTTTACTATAATCGTGTATTAATATATATTTGATCATAATGTTCAGTACTTATGTCATTACACATAAAATCGGCAGGACTGACATGGGTCGCTTTCGTCACCTGATGAATGTATTTGATCATTAGATAGTTTGACACATGTGCAAATTGTGAATCAGAGTTATTTTATACAACACGGGATTCGAATATTTAAGTTATTCGTTTATAACTAGTTCACCGTTATAGATATGTCAAATTATAGCATTGTTCTATTTAATGTTATATATCATGATTTATGTAATTCCAGTAATGTATGTTAATTGAATGTATTGTGTAAATGGGTCCATCTTTAGTCGGCCTTACTAAATCTAGAAACATTATTTACTTGTATTTATTTATTTTTATTTATTTATATTCGCATATTCATTTGTAATATGAATAGAACATGCTTGTAATATAGTTTCGGCTTTGTGTGTAAATAGTTTTATCCCAGTTTTAGTTTGTATTTAACTTAGTTCTTCGTCTCTGTATAAGAAGCAGGACGACAGTCACCTCCGAGTTTTCCCAGTGACATGGACGACTGGCTGCCATGGACAACTGGCCACAAAATTTAAGAAACGACTGGCCGCCAAAACTGGCCGCCGGTTACTTATTGTGATTATTAATTACAGAAATGATTTTATCATTGGAATTCGTTTGATTTTTGCACTAGCAAGCCAAGATGTAAAGTAAACTGAATAGTTGGATGATTTTATTGATGTAAGACGCTGGATGATGTATTGTATATTGAAGCGATAATGTATAGTAAATGCAAGAGTTGGATGTTGGATGCTGAATGTTGTATTGTATACCGAAAGGGGGTTTTTTGGGGGAAAAAGGATTTTTTAAAATTTTGGAATAAGTCTTTAAAAATTTTTAAAATTAAATTTTTTAAAATTTTTTTTAACGGGGATTACCCCCTTTAATTTTGCTTGTTTTTTAATTTCCGATTTTATTTTTTTTAAAAAAAAGCTTAATTAAAAATTCCAAAAGAAAAAATTAACAAATGCATTAATTAATTTTTTTAAAAACAAAAAAATTTAAAAGTTTTTTTTATTCTTCATCAATATAACACTTGCAAACAAGGACGTGAACCATTTGGCGCTTGCTTGCGAAGAATAGGAAATAACTGCCTACTAATAATTAATAATCCATTCAATTTGATAAAGTACTATTATTAATATAATTATTAATTATTCTGTAAACACTAACCAAAATGCCATTGAAATATTATTTATTTATTTGAAAATATTTATACTGGGTGACACTTTACACCGAGGTATTCTCACATGGTGTCCAGGTAAAAAACTAAAATCACACATAGATAGTATTAAGATTAATAAAATAGTTAATAACTGACTAGTCACATATATAATATTGCTGTTAGAAACCATAATCATTAATTAGTGAAAGCTTTACGTCAAGTTATAACATTCGTATCATACATATGATAGATAATACCATTACTTAGAGCTAGTAGAAAATTACAACTTTGGGACTAATATACGTAAAATGACAACATTTCGACTAATTACATACATATAATTAATTCTGTAGTACTAATGTAAAAATTACGACTAGTTACAAACACACATATACAATTAAATGTGGATGTAAAATTAAGAAATAATATGACTTTTTAAACTGACTTTGAAACATGACAATGATTGCGCATTTTTTTAGATCCTGGGGTATATAGTTATATATTATTGGACCGGTATGCTGAAATGTCTGGCGGTAAATTTCAACCCTTGGCCTAGGGACATAGATAATATTATTAGTGCTGTGTCTTGTAACACGTGAATTAATATCCATATTCGTTTTTCGGGGAAAAAAAACATATAATTTTAACCAAAAAATTAATTTGGGTAGGGGGAAATGAACCCAAAAATTCCCAAAAAAAAAAACCCCAATTTATTTTCAAAATATCCCCAGATAATAATACAATAGTCAATGGGAGGTTGAATTATTGTTTTATAAATGGTGATCATATCATTAATGGGGACTATTCCTCGAAGTCTGCGTAATATTTGAAGACCACGTCCTTTAATTTATGGCATACATTTGATATGTGTTTATCCCACGAGAGATTATTTGCGACATATACACCGATATTTCACATCATTATCAACATTTATAAAATCACCATTAATAGTTATATTAATATCACGAACAGTATGACGAGTTGTAAGCACCGTACACGACGATTTGGATGCATTTACATGTAATCTGTTCATCTCTAACCATATCATAAGATTATCAATATCTTTTTGCAGTGGAGATTCGGCTTCATCTAATGAAGAAGATTGTGCATATAAAATGGCGTCATCAGAAAAAAAAAATTACATTAACATTTGGTAATACAGTTTGGTAAATCATTTATGAATAGTAAGAAAATAATAGGACCTAAAATAGAACCTTGGGGTATTCACATTACAATACTTAAGAACTTTGACATACTTCAATTTATTTTGACGCACTGTTTGCGACAATTTAGGTACTTTTTAAACCAGGTGTAAGTCACCCCATTAAAACCGTACATTTCAAGCTTGTTGAGTAAAATAGAATGATCAATAGTATCAAAACATTTTTGTAAATCAATAAAACACATAGTGGTAGTTTCATTTTCATTAAACCCTTCCAATATTTCAGATATAACTCTTTGAACTGCCGTGGTGGTGGAGTGGTTATTAATAAAAGCTGATTGTGTGGGTGTTATTAAACTGTGGCATGATATATATTCCTTTAATTGAAACAATACAATGTTTTCCATTGTTTTAGATACGTGACTTGTGATTGATATAGATCGATAATTTCCACAGTCATCAGATGCGCTTTTTCCTTTATAAATAGGTGTAAACATTGCATATTTCCAATCAGTCGGTATTTCCCTTGAATATACGGATAGATAAAAAACATTATTGTCAGTGATGGTGCAATAGCACTAGAACCAATTTTCATCATCTTAGAGTCTATATTAATAATATCATTGTTTGATTTGTCTTTCAAAAGCAATAGTTGGTTATAAATAAGACTTACACTAATAGACTGGAACTCAAATGAGTGTATGGCACGAGGTAGACTAGACGAGTATGGCACATTATCTAAACAATCTGCAAGCTTGGTTCCTATATTGGCGAAATAATTATTAAATGTGTCTGCTGAGGTATTACTTGGTACTGATCGGGTTGGATACCCAAGAATATGTCGGAGTGCCTTCCACATAGCAGTCTTGTTGCCAGAGTTAACATTCACCTGTTCTTTGTAGTAGGATCACTGACCTTGCTTAATGGAATGGAAGATTTGATTACGAAGTAGCTTATACTATTCCCAGGTGTCATTCATCTTATTTTTAATTTCTTTCTTTCTTCAGATGGTCTCGTTCGTACATAAGAGATAACAAGTCTCCGGTAATCCACGGACTATGTCTGTTCTTGACATGGATTATCAGTAGAGAGGAGCATGTGCATCCCACACGTCACAAAAAACTTGTTTCCACGCCATCCATGCTTCATGAACATGCAAGTTATCGCTGGAAATACGTTGTATAACGTGGGGCATAGCTTCATATAAATCCTTCTTAAATGTTGCATGGACATTTTTTTTGTAATTTCTGAAAGTAATAGTGTTATGTATTATGTCGATGAGGCTCGACGTGGTCATAGCCACACGTGTTAGAGCAATGACTATCTGGCTTAATCTAGTCAGTTGTTCAATGTGGCTGATATGGCAACAGCCATTTCCATCAGGTGCACAATTATAATTAAAATCACTCATAACAATGACATGGTTATTACAATTTGTAAAATGCTCCAATACGTCAACCATCTGTTCATAATATTTTTCACTAGCACTGGGGTGGTCTGTACATGTTCCCACTACCAGAGGTGTATGATGATGTCGTTGATCCACACACATTCAACATCATAAACATCAGTAAACTACAAGTGATTCACTAGAAATATAGTCCCTTACATAGAGAGCAACTCCACCACCATACCTACTATCATGATCTTTACGATATAGCGTATAGCCAAAGTAAAATGTAAATCATCAGATGTAATCTGTTCATTGAGAAAAGTTTCACTAGAGATAGAATATCGATTGTTGTTTCGCGTAATAATATTCAGTTGATCCAACTTTTGTTGTAAACTACTAACATTAAGATGAGCTAGTTTAAACCCTCTACCTCGATCAATAGGAGATACAATATTAAAAGCATGATCTTCATTGCCCCCGCAACAACTGGATCAATATCAATAACAGCATTTGTGTTAACATCGTCAGCATGAGAATTAGTTATAGTGGAGTTATCAAGATCAAAATGTTCACGATTTACCCGAGTGGTGTCGCCAGATTATTCTAGACCACTTATATCATGTATATCCGAGGAATGTCTTGATTGATCACTCGGGGCACACTCGGCACAAGCTTCATGGTCAGCATCCTAATGGTTGAAATCATGCTTGGGCTTGTGCCCTTCAGCACCACACTGATGACAAGTAATAGGCCGTTCGTGGCGGCATGTCCTGATTGTATGGTTGATCTCATTGCACGGTACCATCTGATGTCCTGTTTTGGATAGGATTCATTTTTCCATATGGTCACTACTGTTGTCAAGCCTATTCCTACTGACTATTGCTTGTCTGCGTTGACTTCTACTCTAATTAGCACTAAGGGAAGAGTTCCTACCGGAGGCTCTCCGTCTAGCATGGCACCAGAATACCTGGTCCGTGATAATTTCATCATGATGACTAGCAGTTGAGAGAGAGTCGCTTACAGGAGTCTTTTGATGGAGGCGATGCTTGCATGTACTACGTATGTATTCTTTTAGTTCCAGTTAAAGGTTATGTACAAGTTTATTGGTGGCATTGGCTGTTAGGTGGATCCCATCGTATTGATAGTAGCCGTCATTAATGGATCCATCCCCCAGATGAAAGGAATTCGTATTTTCTACAAATGTCGCACCTTCGTCTCCACACATGACTTGTAGACTATCAGTGACTACTAGAGATGCAAGATAGACTGTTGGTGTTACTCATAAATTTGGTGATTGAACTTTAAACTCAATCTAAGTCTAACTCCATTTAAAACATAATCGAAGAATTATAACAGTTTATGCTAAGGATAATTATGATAACTCAATTCAACTTGATGAATACATGAATAGGGTTTTTGTGTAAATAATGTAATACCTCAACGTAATGCTATATCGTACTATTATATTGCCAAATAACTGGTAGAAATATTTCGGTTTTAGTTATTTTAGAGGTATCGTTTATAACACCCGTGGAAAATAACCATGAAGTAATGAATTATATGTAAGTTCAAGAGACCAATTATTCCCATTTTAAATTTACTTAGGGCGAAATGAGTTTCCTGTTCACCTCTCTCTCCATGGAGGTTGGTGTGTAGAGGAGTCTCGGTTGGCAACCCAGTTTGTCTTACAATTTGATTGCTTGTACACCTCTTTAAAATATGCTCCATTGTTTGGTCTTCCAGACCACAGCTGCAAACTGGTGATGGCACTAATTCGAACATTTTGAACATGTGAGCGTTCAGGCTGTCTTAACCCGACCGGAGTCACATCAGTGTTACTTGTTCCAAACGGATGAGAAGGTGATAATCATCCCGCTCTGACCTGGGCCTTTTAACTGGTTTGATAAAGGTTTTCTTCTCTGTGCTGTATTTGTTTACTAGATTAGCTAACTCGTCTGCTTCCTCGTTTCCTGGGATCCCAAAGTAGGTTGGTATCCATTGTAGACCTACTAATCTTTCATGTGCTGCCCATTGGATGTCTCCCATCAGATGATAAAGTTAGTCGCCTTCAAAGGATTGCAAGATGAAAGGAGCTTCTGAGAGGAAGACTACTTACTGGCAGTCTTCTTTTTCAGCCTTAACTACGGATTGTGTCTGTGTATTGTAGTTGGAACTGTGTATGCTGATTGGTACTTCTGCTATGGAGATATATATTCTTATGATAGCCTCCTTAAACACGCCTATTGGTTACATCACTTATTGATGAGCCATCAGTGTATGTATGAATCCAATATTATTCTTGTTACCGTTTAACCATGTCATCTTGTGAGTCTGCGGGGGTTACCTGTGGGATAGATAAATGTATCTGTGGATTAGCTTGCTCATCATTCCATGGCTGTGAGCGAACTGTTGAACAAAATGGAAGCATCTTTGTTAGCAGATTGGCTTGATACTCTCTGAAATGTCTCTGAAACTGCTGTGTTTGAGACGGATCTTTGTCAAATAATGCATCCCCTGTTTCATTGGATGATTTAGAAGGTACTTGAATTTTTCTGCCTGGATCATGATCTTGGTTTTTCTATTCTCACTGAGTAGCTGTATTGCACCAGCGTTTTCAAGTTTTACGGCCACTTTTGTGCGACCTCCAAATGTAATGAAGCGAAGTCAAAGATAAAACAACCTTCAGATATGACCACGCCGAGATTCGAACAAGGGCGGTAGTGATTTGTGATCCAATACGCTACCGCTAGACCACGGATGCACCCGATACGGTTATAATTCCAAAATATAGGTTTGAATCTTATCCAGAGTTTGCTCTTCTAATTTCCTCATTATGGCTAACTTGCGCCTAGAGTTTGTATTTCCCTTTTGCATTAAGGGTTTCGATGTTTGTTGTTTGTGAAATGTGACACCCAGATATATTGTTTCGTCTTCATTCTTCAGTGGGGTGTTCCCGAATTTCATTGCTCTAGCTTTTTAATTTGGTTATACAGTGAAGAGTGTGTTGGCATACTTGTTTGTATTGAAAGCCACATACGATTTTTCTGACCAAGCTGTTAGCTTGTCTGCTACTATCTAGATTATGTAAGTGGCAGTAGTGGCATATTATTCCTTGCACCATTTCGCAGCGGTACTTTTTTGTTTAGTTTTTTCCAACTGTGACCCATATTTTATGATTGTGAATGTGATTGACAATGAGGCCATCAGTCCACCTATTGTCGAATCTATAAATATGGCAAACACTAGTTTTTGTTCCTGGAATGCATCTTCGACTATGCTGCTTGATATTCTCTACAGTTCAGAAGCTATGATGCTCTCAGTTTCAAAATACCAGAGGAGTCCATGGTTGATTATCCTCTTCAATGTATTACCAACACAACTGGTGATGCTGATTTGACGATATCTGATATCTTTCTTCCTGTCTTTACCTTTCTTGTAAACAGGGATCATTTTTCTATATGTGATTGAAGACCTCCAGTAGGTTGTTGGGAGTTGCACTGCCAAGGTGAGCAAACATTTGATACGTGATCAAGTATGGGCCTAATGATTTATTGTTCTTACTTTTCCTTAAGGCCACATGCAACTCATGCACTGTGATAGGCTGTTGCATGGGTTCTGTTATCGTAGCATTTGTTGATCCCTCCCTTTGTTCTGTTTTTGCTTCCTGCTTTTGCTTAACAGCGCTTGTATTCTGCTCTGTTATCCATACTTATCAGCTACGCGATCGGCTGCTCGTTTAACTGTAAGTATTTCCTCATTTTCATCTAGTGTTATTTTCTGTCCTCCGTTGTCCTTATCATTACGTTCTTTGGTGAGTCTCCTCGGTTTATTTTCATCTGTCTCTAGATGTACAGCTGTGGTCTTTTCTCTGCAACTTGTTCGTTTTGTTTGGATCTTTGCTTTGAGATATTTAGCGTTTGTCAGCTGGAGCTCCTGGTTTTACTGATGAGAAGGTTTGTTCTTCAGCCCTCGTTTCTAGCATCAGACATGTCATCCTGCAGTTCCTGGTAGTTGATTAGTCCAATATGGTTTGTAATCTTTTCTACTACCTATTGAGATTGATCCATTGGCTTTCTGAAGGATAAACGTATTAAACACCTTGTCAACGTGGTTGTTATCCATTCCTGTGACTTGCAAATTCTTTATGAGAGTACTTGTATGGTGTCTGAAGAGCACCCATTCGGCCTCAAGCGAGGAAGTAGAGAATCTCTTCTATTGATTGTGAGGATTATTTGTATGTGCCTCTTAATTGGTCTCCCACATTTCTGTGCATGTCGTTTTGGATATCTTCAGAGCAGAAAGCAATATGTGGAGTGGACGTGTTGTGCCAACATCTCGACTAAAACAATATAATATCGCTCGGGCTGGTGACTAGGATAAGGTGATTTTGAGTGCCCAACTGCCAAACTACAGGTTTTTAAGAGACATAGATAATGACACTGGCTCAAAGCGTCTAAACATCCGTAAAACTAATGATGTGTCTAGGGTACTCATCAACGTGCTTTTCGCACAGAAACCGGAAGCACGTACAAAAAGTATCATTTGAGGGTACAGTTCGCAGTAAATAACACGTTTGTGATTCAATGTTGACACCACAGTTTACATTCAGCAGTAATTTTCTGTGATTCAAAACCAACCTATACATAATAACATTTCGACCCCTCAGATGCTGACCTCACCTTCATTCTGGGTTTGAATAACCAAAAAAATCCTATTTATATCAACCGTATCGACAGACTTCCGACAGGTCCGGCGTCGCAGTCTTTTTAATCAAAGAAAAGATTAGGCCTTTAACAGGCTCTCGGTACGTCAACCAATATAACAGCTTGTTGAATACGTGATAAGATTGTATTGTGTAAATTGACTGTGTATGGAGGCAGCGAAGTGATTTAGCTCAAAACACAAAGTACCAGTACTGCAAAATAGATTATTACTGGACCAAAAGAAATACCGCCTCAATCCTGAGTACATTCTGTGATAAACTCAAACTTAACAGCCAATCCTCGTACATTTCCTTTCATCACTACGTGAACATTCACCCTCCCCTAATTTAGCGCCCACAATATGGGAAAAACTCTGTATTCAGCGTAATATCCATAGAGATGTCTGCTAGATTATCAATCAATTCAGGAGTATAAATCCGCCAACCAACATTGTATGAATTAATAGGTCGTTTCTCTAGACCACATGGTAGTTATAGTGCATTAGTAGGAGGAGGCATTAACTGTGACAAATATACATTAAGTAGTAACAAAAGTGAATACAAATTAACCTCTCCATGTTTAATAAAGGGATATCCACTAGCATCCCCAACGTGATTTTTTTACCAGTAGATTTCCTTTTACTAAACCATGTTAAATGCACTGTAGTCACTTTTATTACTAGTTATTGTGTATATGTCACAGCTAAAGCATTCACTTACTATGGCACAGTAACTACCACGTTGGATGACTAAGTAAAAGAAAGGGGGCTCCGTGCCCGAGTGTTCGAAGTTGAAGTGTAACAGTTAAAGTTGGCCGAGTTCCCATTTTATGACTGCGTTATATATTTTTCGTTTTTGCCTAATTTCAAACAGGAGTTAGTCTGAATCGTCGTAAACTGAACCGTTGTAAAACTAGGGCTTTATATATATATATATATATATATATATATGTGTGTGTGTGTGTGTGTGTGCGCGCGCTGCGCGCGCAAGGTTAAAAACAGAGGTGCAAGCGGATTTTAAAGCTTGCTCATACGGAGGGCTAGTTTGCCCTACGTTATATATGACACCCACAAACCTACACATGAACATGCACCCCCCAACACCCACCCCCTCATCCCATCCCCCCATAACACACACACACACACACACACACATAACCTCATTAAAACGTGGCGAGAGACCAGCGAAGGGTATACTGGTAGTCGTAAAAATGTCTTGAAAAACGACATTGTTGTTGTCATACCGCGAAGAATACTTAGAAACTAAAAGAATGGTCTTGTCGGATATTGTGTACCTGCTTCTGTTAATAAGCCAAGGTAAGTTGATAATTAGTTAGTTAAATATTTCTAGCCGATATGTTAATGAGATGAAATGAAACATGAGGCTCAAAATCGGGTCACAGAAGCATCTAGTGTTTGATTTAACTACATGAGTTTGTTAATAACTTGTGTGTGCGTATGTGCTAAATGTTTGTGCGCGTGTGAGTGTCTGTGAACAGATTTGGATATAGGTTTCTCAATAATGAATATGTCTAAATCTTGGTAATGACGAATAAACTTAATTACTATTTGGAATTATCAATATAACTTATGGAGTCAGTTGTGCGTTCTCATAAACTACCAAAACATTTATTATTGATTAAATTATAGGAAACGTGGTATTCTCCTGCGATGATGTGTTAAGTAATTGCTTTGGAGGACAGTTCGGTTACGCTGATGCTGACTATATACCAATTGGTCTCCATCTGGCCGTAATGGAAGGCAATTCATCTATTGAAGAGGAAATTTTTTGCAGGTGAGCTTATTCATTTACGCTTAGTGTCACTGCGATCCGCTTCGGACAACGTCAAAATGAGATGGGAGTACTGTTATCTATTTCCAGGACATACCAACAGCTGGAAACCTGTGTCAGAAAATATATCTTCTCTTGCCGGGCAAAGGACCCAATATGGAAGAAATGGGCTGCCACCGAATTACTCCATGCTTCAATCTGTTCTTATAACAACAAACAAAGTAGGTTCTTGCTAAGCGTTTTTTAAAATAGTTTTCTATTATCCAGTATATCATCATCTAATGATTGGCATCCTTTTTACGGCAAAGTATATATTACCACTTAGAGCTCATCCTTTACGACAACTGCGCAGGTGAATATGACGTTAACAAAGAAATCCTCCAATGCAGCAGTCAGTTATCGTGGAACAGATCTTCTCTAATAATTGATGCCAAGGTGGAACTCTTGAATAAATTTTACCTGTGAGTATTTTTCTCATATTGTTGGACGTTAATGAAATAATCAAATTCTTAATTAAGACTGAATAAGCCTATAGTCTTAGGCATCTTCGGAGTAACAATCATATCATGGAATGTATATTATATGTAACATGAATACGCTTCATCGGTTGTTTTATAGAGTAAAACTTGCTTTGAGAAATAGTACTAAATGAGTAATAAAAACCTGCTTATGACTTACCGTGGTCAACTTGATTTGAAATTATTTGTTAAAAGTTACCATTGAAACGACTGGGTTTTTTAATGAGCAGTCCGTGATAAATGTTATAATCTGTAATTTTGTTCTCATCTATTCCTGGCATAAAACACATCAGGGAGTTCATAGACGCCTATGAGGAATGTATGAAAGGGGTTATTTCTAATAAATGTTCTGAAGTGGTTAGCGAATGGCTGACTGAACACTTTGCTGCATCGTATTTTGCACAGTTTTGCACGCCCGTACCATGTAAGTAGATGGTGCTGACTGTGGGAGATGTATATATACTTTTTATTATTGAAATAGTATTCCTATCACCTAATACCACATTATGATGTTTTCAACCCCACACTGGCTCATGTTTATTATTTTGCAGCACCAGATTGCGTAGATTCCAATGAGGAAGTGAGAACTGACTTACAAGATTGTGAAACATCATACTCTACAGGGCTACTTATTTTTGACTTGTCAATTTTTTGCGAGTTAGCAATATTTATGCTGATTGGTTGCTTTGTTTTGGTTAAAACCGTTAACTCTTGCTATTTCTTTCTATTCGTTTCAAGACACTCTTACAAGAAATAATGTTGGCAAAAAACTAACAAATTAAAGGAATAGCTAACATTCGGCACTGTGAGTCTACTTTCTACATTTCTAGCTTAATACAACGTTATATTAAGTGCGCTTTGGATGCATTAGCAATACACTGTGGAGTGGCTCAAGCGGAAGCCGCTAAATCGGATATTGTCAACAGAAGACAGATTATGATTAATTTATTTCGCTGCACCATAGGTGATTAGTTATATTTTATTAACTAAATAGAAGCCAAACATATGATCGTGAGAAAGCGAAGAAAATTTCAATAGCCTTCATATGATTATCAGGATGATGTTTATATTTTCAGATGATATTAAAATTGAGGGATCTCAGAGGGCGAAAGGTATGAAAAGTTACTTTTAGGAAGTATGCATACGAAGTAAAAACGAATAGGCAACAGACAATTCCATTTGGTCAATTCCATATACAAATTTCTCAATACCAATTCAATTCCAATTCCAATTTTTTCAATTCCAATTCCGTTTCTTTTACCGACTAATCTTTGCCTAATACTTTTTACCAATTTATTCCCCGTTCTAAACATTGAACGGAGTAATTTCCTAAATAGAAATATATATATATATATATAAATATATATATATATAATGGTTCCAGTATATTGGTAACACCAGATGTAGTGTTAATGTTGTAAACATTTGTGGGTTAAATATTTTGTAGGAAACTTCAATACCAATTCTAGGTCACAATTGCCCTTCACTTCCAATTCCGGAATTGAATTGACTCCTTGTCTGATAGCGAATGCAGAATAAAATATGGTATTATCTTTTTATGGTCATAGCGAAATATATTTGTTATATTCCAGAAGTCGACTGCATGCAATCAAGATTTTGCGAAGCTCTGCTTAACCCTTTCTGCTCCTCGTTACCATATCATCAAGTGATATTTCCTAATTCGTTGGGACACCAATCGCTAGAGGAAGCACAGACAGCTATGGAAAGGGACATTTCAGCGATAGTCCAGGAAAAATGTGATTCATTCCTTTCTTGTTTTCTGTGCTCGCTTTATTTTCCGGTTTGTTCCGACTTAAGTAAACCAGTTCTGCCATGCCGACAACTCTGTGAGAGTACAAAACAGTCTTGTGGTAGCAGCTGGAACATGAATATCACGTGTGAAAATTTACCTGTGGGTGGTTTTTGCATGGGCTCAGCTCAGTGTGATAGTCGTGACTCGCAGACATCTACTACCGAACAAACATTAGTTACTTCGAGCATGTTACTGGAATCTAGTACTGAAGTAATTGGGTCAGGTAGGAGGCATTATCACAACAATATATGCTTTAAAATCGAAGAGAACATGGCCCTAAATATCTAGAAATAAGTTTAAACAGCCAAATGCTATTTTTTTATATTTAATAAACAATAGAATCAAGTTAGTTTTTCTAAAACAAAATCCCTTTGTTATAATGTGTTATTTAAAGCTGTTGTCTGTAATACTCGGGCGTTATAATTTTAGTCAGATAGGAAGCGAAATTGTTCACAATGTGTTAGGTAACTTATGACATAACACCCTTTCCTTCATTTAGAATTGTCAGGCTTTCAACTATCAGTTTTATTTCCTAAGTGAACAGTTCCCTTTGTTGTTGAATATCTCTTTGCACATTCTCCTTAGTATGTGAATTATTGCCACTATTAAAGTTAGGATTACAATTGAGTTAACTTCAAATATGGGATGAGTGTGTGTGTGTATGTGTGTGTGTCTGAGTGTGCGTGTGTCTGTGTGTGTATGTATGTATGTATGTACGATTATCGTATACTCGAGAATAAGAATTAATTAACTATAAACATTTAATGTTAACTGACTCAATACCTCTAATTCTTGGCTAAATTTATTAATTAGTAGATCTCATTTGTGAGATATTACTGTTACTTCAGTCTACAAATAATCTTGTCATTCGGTGGCATGATTAATTCCTATTAATGTTGGGGTTGTCTTAATTTTTGTTGCAGATAGCCTCAGAATTATCATCACAGTGCCTATTACAGTTGTTGTGATAGTGGTTGTTGTTGTAATAATAGTAGCAGTAGTAATAAGGTGAACGATATTTCCATGAATTATTTAGTTTAAACCCGATTCGTAGTGAGATCTGGCTAGCATTATGTATTACCATTTCGGAATACAAATGACATTTTCTTTGTTCATTTCAGAAGGCGAGCCACTGGCACTTCTAATGTGATCTACGGAAGACGAGAATTGCCCATGGAAAGAACAATGAGTACCATTTCTTCCGATGTGGCATCGTTAGCTGAAATTTCGCATTACAGCGAAATACCCGATGGTCATTTTTCGAAAAATAATATCGGACATGAGTATTATGAATTAGAGGATTGTTTAGGATGAAGGACAATATTTGAAAGATCCGGCTCTGACTGTTCTCCTATGCTGTTTATTAGCTGATGTCCTGGCCAGAATATTCACCTTTGTTTTTCGATATCTTTAGATGTATAGTCGCGCATCTTCAATGATTGGAACACAGATGATTTGTCTGGAACTCTTATGAAAGAATAACCATCGCATCTAAAGAGATTTGTATGATTATTTCAACAAGATAATGTGTAACGTTGAATAAACTATCTCTGTTTATTGTAATTCTACTGGCTGATGACTGCTGATGAAACCTGTTGTATGTAATGATCATCTTATTGATATATTATGCATTATTGTTATCAGTTCATATGCTTAAGTCTTAATTCGTCAAATACAAGTACCATAATTATCTGCTGTTTACTCGTCATCGAAACAATTATTTTCTATTACATCTCATGCAACATACTTTCTATGATAAACCATATATCCTTATATATATATATATATATATATATATATATATATATATATAACCATCTAAAATATTGGTGCTATGTGTTGGTTTATCAGATATTACCCTGGATAATTGTCCTCGGTCATATGCCTCTGACATCCCATTCTCTTTGATATTCAATGTACGCAGATCAATGTTTTAAAATATTGATTCTAATATTTGTTCATGAAGTGTTCTATGTAAATGACGTTTTTAACTTTGTGTTGCACAATTGATCGTTACTATTCACTTTTTTGGTTTAATTTATCCATATGGTGAAATGTGTTTTTGTGTGTTTTGGTTTGGGTTTGGGAAACTGTTTGTTTTTAGGTTGTGTAAATAAACTATTAACTTAGAATATGCATAAGATATATTCTACTTGATAAAATATTTTGATTTCCAAAAGTTAGATTTTCAGTTAGATTAGTAGTTTTGTTATTTCGCATCAATGTTAACATATTATCCCATTTTGACACAATACATTTTGACATACACCTGCTACTTGAAAGGTGTGCCTAAGTGGTCTAGTTGATAGCGCGTTGGACCATATATCACTACCACCTGGGTTCGAATCTTGGCCTATTCATATATGAAGGGTGAGCCATCTTTGACTTCACTTCATTACCTTTGGAAGTCGTTCGGCCCATTTAGCCTACCTCGTGCGCATAAGTGGCCCTAAAACATCAATCATCACCTCCTAGTAGAAATCATATAAATATTCAAATCAGGCAGGAGTTAAGTATGATGTCAGTTTTCAGTTGTTCGATATTTTTAAATTTGTAATATATGTAACAATATCAATAAATTTAACCTCTTATCCACAAGTTTATTTAAACAAACTAATTGTTGCATGTTTGCTGTTCTCATATAACGATCAATTTGAATTGATAAAAAGTACTATAAATAAAGTTTAATTCGGGATTTCGTCATATATATTTATAATTATAATAGTACTTGACTCAGCAGTAGCTGACAAAGTAATGTAAATAAACACTGAAATGGATTAATTAATGATATTGTTAGTACACTTAAATACATTAATAACTATTTAAGATCTTAGTTGATTAAATAATTATCTATCTATCTCATTGCCTATCTATGACTATCTATATCTAACTATATATACATATATATATATATATATATATATATATATATATATATATATTATTGTGTGTGTGTGTGTGTGTGTGTGTGTGTGTGTGTGTGTGATGTCATGCGTGCATGCGCGTGCGTGTTAGGATACATATAGAGAGGCAACAGGCACAGAGCATCAACATATCTAAACATCCTTTGAAACCTACCTCCATAAATATAAATACAAACTATACATACATTAATCTAAATATAAAATATTCCATACCTCCACATATTGATACATATATGCATATACCTATGCATGCCTGGGCTACTCATCAGCCTGTGGGAACCAGCTAATTCGCTTTTCGTACGCGACAAATATGTCACGCCCACAGGAAAGCGGCTACATGCAGGCTACGTATAAAAAGCGGAAGCACGTAATATACCATTTGATACCACAGCTCGCAACAAACAACACGTGCGTGTGGTTCATTGGCCACTTACCACATACCTATGATAACTACTTTGACACCACAGTTTACATTCAACAGTAATTTTCTGTGGTCCAAAAGAAACCTGTATATAAAACATT
Organism: Paralvinella palmiformis; assembly: GCA_025642065.1. NCBI lineage: Eukaryota > Metazoa > Annelida > Polychaeta > Terebellida > Alvinellidae > Paralvinella > Paralvinella palmiformis. The sequence continues at coordinate 42,964 of JAODUP010001870.1, forward strand.
TCGACACCTCAGGTGCTGCTGACCTCAGCTTTATTCTGGTCCGAGTTACTAAATAAATCCTACCTATATGAACCGTGTATCAATACACGTCCGACTGGTCTGGCGTCGAAGTTCTTATGTAACCTAAGTGAAAAGTTAGGCCTTTTATAGACCCTCAGCGTGTTAACAAACATTATAGTTTGTTGACCACGTGAGAATGTACACTAACTCAGTATGGAATCACTGAAGTGATTTAGCTAAAAATGAAAACAAAGTAGCAATACTGCACAATGGATTATTACTGGACTAGAACGAAATATCGTCTCAAACCTGAGTAAATACTACGATTTACTCGAACCGTACAGCTAATCCTCATACGGTACCGCGTCACTCATGCCGCATCACGCATGCAGCATAGCGCGTATAAGGAATCTGAACTTTAGCTGTATTCCGTACCTGTAAATATGGAAGTGCTCTCGTCTGTTTATATGCTGTTCCATTTTTGCCGTACCCGTATGCCGCACATCTTAGCTTAAAACGTGTTAGTTTTACGGTTATAATTTTTGTTTTAATTTTCGGAAATTTGTACAATTAAAACCTTTACCATTACCTGCTAATATCAGTACCAGTATGTACGCAATACAGTAAATAGCATTACAATTGTGTATTTACTAATTAGTTACTATGTAGGACATACTTTAGTACCAGCTGGTATGATGTTCTATTCCTAACAAATATGACATCCATGTGAAAATCATGGAGCGACCAAAAAAAAAAAAAAACACAATTATGAGATAAAATTGTATAATTAAATACCAAAATGGCAAATTCGTAAGATATAATACTTGTAAATTATTGAAATTTTATAGTACATTTTGTGTATACAGCCTATTTCGATTTTGGTCAGTAATATGGGGTATATATGTTGGTTAATATCTTGGTATGGGATATGGGGAATACATGTTGGTCAATATCTTAGTTAGTACAATATTGTGTCAACAACTTATCAATGTTAACATTTGCTCATTTTGAAGGAGAATTCTGAAACAGAACTTGATTTGTTTGTTCTTTATTTTTAACTGCTACTCCCCAGCCGAATTACGACATGTTGCTTATTTCACGAATATAGTTCGTTTGAAATGAAGTGAGAAATTGTGTTTTCAGTGATCGATATTGCTAAGCAAGCAATCAACTTATGATATATCTTTTGAGTGTACAAAAATAAATTGAAAATTCCATCAAAACATTATTCCTATTACTTTGAATATCTACTTTTTCGGCTGTCCAGGTCTGATTGCCTCGACCCATCGTTAGAGTGCGACCTCCGCTTTAATGACGGGGGCAATCGGTAGGGGGCAGCACTGTAAAAAGTGTTGGGCGATGTGAAACATGTGTATTGGACATGCAGTTAAGATAACTAAATAATATCTGGAGATCACGAGAAATACTATTAGAATTACGGGGTATTTTTATATACCCCATAATTTTGTTTGCCCCCACAGAAAAATATATATATGTTTATATATATTATATATATTATATATATATATATATATATATATATATATATATATATATTATATTTATATATATATATATATATATATATATATATATATATATATATATATGTAAAAGTCCCTAATTGGTCGATAAGTATTTATCTGAGCCAATATTGCTGTGGAATTAATTATTACTACTACTAGTAGGGGCCAATTGTTTAACCATTTGAGGAATCAATATTTCTTTACAAACTAGGAGATGATTATTAATATTATCAAAGGTATGTTCCAAAATAGAATAACTAGATAGAACTAACGTCAAATCAGCAAATAAGAAATGGTCGATCTAGGTGTTCTTATTATGTTTGTGACAGAAATCAGTAAATATTTTGTGTAATTATTCAACCTAATATCAGATACCTGATTATTAGCGAACATAATTATGTAAAATAAAACTGTGATAATTAGAACATTTACCTGGAAACCAAGTTGGTATAATTGGGATTATTTCGCAATAAAAATAGCTTTATGATATCAGCCTGTTGCATAAGAGTAGCTATAAATAGGGATGCTTAAGCAGTTCACACAAGCATTCTCATAACTGCCCTGACCTAAATTAGGTATGTTACTATAAGGCTGTAGGACTGTACGTGTTTCGCATTTCAGGGTTTTATTGTGTAGAGATGTATGGGCATGTGAGTTAAAAGTATCAGCATGAAAATCGTTTATTAGGATTCAATTTCTTGGTGAATCATCCAGAGTAAAAAACACAAACACACACACACACACACACAACACACACTCAAATATAAATATATACATACTATATATATATATATATATATATATATATATATATATATATATATATATATATATATATATATAAATTATCATTATTTCTAGGAAGGGCTACATTCATCAGCAGTCACACTTACCTCAATCAATAATACCTATTGATTTTCTAAATCTTCATTTAATACAGAGAAAGAAGGATTATTGTCGGCAACGAAAAACAGGGAAAATTCAACGAATATCTACATGAACAAGAATATTAAATTAAATTAAATTATCAGTAACGAAATGTTTCTGATGTGGTTGTTATTGGAATTGATGTTGTGCTTGTTGTTGTGTTTGTTGTTATTTTTGTTGTTGGGAATTGTTGTTGTTGGAGTTGTTGTTGTTGGACAGATGAATCAAGGTGTTTATTTCAAAACAACATATTCCATTAGTCACCAAGAAATCAATTGTTTATAGTCACTCCTCTTAATCATAACTAACATTAACATATTTTAATGTTTTTTATTTTCTCCTATGCTTTAGTCTAAGTCCCGTTATTTAGGGATTTATTATTGACCAACCTTATCTTCTAACATCAAATAAGAAAACAGACGAAGGAAACAATACTAAATGATATTTTTATTTCTAATTATCACTATAATGTACTAGCTTAGTTACTATTTTTCAAATGTTGCTTGTAAGATATTGATATTTACCTGCATCTTATTATCTTCACAATAACATAAATCTTCTACAAATGTATTCCAACATTTATCAGCCATGTTTATTGAGGAATGTTTGTTATAGGCTGTTAGCATAGTGGCCATTTTATCCACTTGCGAGGTGTAGAAATGGCATCAAAAACTACGAAAAAGTAATTAAAGACCGTCAGATAGACATTTTTGATGGTTCTATTGAAATATTATTGGGTTCATATCAAACATTAATTTCATCAGGGATTTCATGTTCATCTTGGCAATAACATGAATCCGGTCAACATTAATTTCCAGGAAAAGATGGGAACTCCGAGCCATTTTTTATAAACCAATATTTCAGCAGATTACTCTGAGAAATATTTTGTAATCGATGTCATCAAAATACTGCCAACATTGTTTATATTCCTAACTGACTGACTGACTCACTCACTCACTCACTCACTGACTCTCTCACTCACTCACTTACTGACTCACTCACTCACTCACTCACTCACTCACTTTTAAACCTCTAGGAGAAGTATTAAGGAAATTTGCGCAGCACACGTTTGCTGGTTGAGGCAGAAAGCCATATTATCTACCCATTGTATAGGTTCATTTTTTTAAATGTATTTTTTTCATTCTCCGATTCCGGAGAAATTACATATGTAACCTATGTATATAGCAACACATAAAATACCTAATACTGCAAATAATTTCGCATACAATAATAAGTAATATAAAAAGATAATTCAGATATCGGACATAAACATGCTCACTATATTAAATATGACGTAAAAATATACATTTGGATGACATTGCATAAATGTATATATGTTTTTAAACAAAACAATTATGTAGTGATTTGACATATATTATAGTATGCGTTATAAATGAGACTGCTGTAGCTCTGAACTAATCAAGATGTTAATGAGAATAAGGTTTTATAAAATTATCATTGTGTAAGAGATATCGAAGAGAATCGACATATTAAAAAAGTATTTATTCTGATCTTATATAAAAAAAGTTGCTCTTCTATAAAATATGTATTAGTGATTAACAATTGTGTGATTGCAATCATTACATGAAAGAGAAGAAACAATTACATAATAATAACAATAAATGGAGATGAAAACATACTACATTTATAGCACATTTATTAACTATTCAGTAGATCGAATTGTGTAATTGCAATAACTAGATCTACGCCGGAGAACTGAAACAATTGAAATACACCAATACAACCATGAAATGTATTCGATGTGTTGGAGTTGTTTAAACATGCCATAATGTTGCAACATATAAAATAAAAACATTCATGTTGATTCAAGGTCCAGTTAATTCCCTACATTGATAGATATCTGTATATAAGAAAAAGATCGTTACAATTTTGGTCTTGTACTGATAAATGCTTGTCCCGAAATGGTAATTACTGATTTGGTCTTGTACTGATAAATGCTTGTCCCGAAATGGTAATTACTGATTTGGTCTTGTTCTGATAAATGCTTGTCCCGAAATGGTAATTACTGATTTGGTCTTGTACTGATAAATGCTTGTCCCGAAATGGTAATTACTGATTTGGTCTTGTACTGATAAATGCTTGTCCCGAAATGGTAATTACTGATTTGGTCTTGTACTGATAAATGCTTGTCCCGAAATGGTAATTACTGATTTGGTCTTGTACTGATAAATGCTTGTCCCGAAATGGTAATTACTGATTTGGTCTTGTACTGATAAATGCTTGTCCCGAAATGGTAATTACTGATTTGGTCTTGTACTGATAAATGCTTGTCCCGAAATGGTAATTACTGATTTGGTTTTGTACCGATAAATGCTTGTCCCGAAATGACCGCCCACGGATCATTACTATTTATTACTTTTATTAATGGCAACACTCAGATTTTCATTGTATGGTGGCATTTTATACATTTAACATGTGACATTTAATATTTGTTTTATAATCATTAAATTATTACTCATTGTTCGTATCTAGTAATATATACAGCTGTGTGTCATCAGCTGAAAAGTCTAATAGAAAGTGTGAATAATGTAAAGAATAAAATTAAAGCAACAAGATTTGAACCTTGAGGTTTATTGTTTATTCCGTAATTTTTAAGTCCGTAATTTAGGGCCTAGGTCCATATTACAAAGGCATAATCATCCTGGTACATGTAATGATTCACTAAAGCAGTTCAATCATGTTGCGACGTACAATAAAAACATAGTGCAAAAATAAACCAACTGCTCTGGTGCTTGTTTCATTTCTTGATTTTAAAATCATATACATTGAGTTGATATCTTTTTTTTAACTTCTGTAAAAAGGTGATATATATTTATTTCGCAGATCATTATATGCTGGACACTACATAAGAAAATGAAATTCAAATTTTATTAGAGAATTTTT
>JAODUP010001920.1:0-18073 GCA_025642065.1 Paralvinella palmiformis
TCTATACGAATAAGCCTATTCTAATATCTGAGAATGGAAATGGTGAAAAGAAAATCCTATCTAATGAGACGCCACTGTTGAAAGAAATAAAACATTTTCAGCAAAAATAGAGATTTTCTGATATTTAATTATTATTTCGAAGTCCATGTTGGTCTTAAATAATGTAATCGCATAACTAAATTAAAATGTCAGTTTCGCCCATAAAAACAGGAGTAAAAAGTTAACGAGCTTGCCAGGATTCGAACCTGGAATCTTCTGATCCGTAGTCAGACGCGTTATCCATTGCGCCACAAGCCCACCTGTCTAATTCAAGTGATAGCTTTTCATGCCAAGAACTGTTTTCTGATGGAACATGTATTCATGGATAGTTTATAACAATTATCATCTATTGTTTTGTCAATAAAGACATGAGGGATCAACTTTTTATGCCTTTCCCTTTATGTTTTGCGTTTTCCGATGTTATTCTCTTATTTGTTATGCGAGAAATAATTTATTAAATTTGTTGTACAACGGTAGAAAGCAAACATATTTGAAGCAGGAAATTTTAATTCTGACGTAACTTGACCGATTACCATTTCTTGGAAAGTAAAGAAAGGTACTAACGAAAGAAATTATAAAAATGAAGCAGCTTCATGTCGAAGAACTGAAATTGTGTTATAAGGGAAGCTGATACGGTTACGGTTATTTAAAAAAGGGTATTTGCAAGTGCAACTACCGCTTGAACTGATATACCTCTGCTCTATTATGAACATATTGTTTACATGAAAGGGAAAAATATGAATTCTTCGCCTTCAATAGTATGCTATCCGGAATCATTTTATCCTTATAAGACGTGAATATCCAAAGAAACCATCACAGTGAAGTGGAAACAAATTTGTTCCGCAATCATTCTCCTGCAAGGTCTTAATAAGAATCTCGATTTTAGATGATTGTTGCCCTGAAGAAAGTTTATTTAATCATTGTCGTAGAAAATCTTTTGCCTTGACTTATATTTTTGGCAACGAATTAAATTTGTATTTTATAATCCTTCCATCATAAATACAATGGTTTAATTAAATTTCTTCTTATTCGATAGTGAGTAGAATTTTGATGATATAATAAAGATGATATATCAACCGCCTTTGCTAAACAAAATAGCCAATAACTCACACACTCACTAGGTAACTCACTCACTCACGTTGTATCTATCATGCCACCTCTATGACCTCATGGGTTACAGTATGGGGCTTTCTTACTCATGGTCATGCTATAGGGCAGGTTGGAGGTTAGAATCCTCGCTTTGGCACTATAGATGGAAGAACTTTTCATCCAGTCAGGCAATTGATAAGGTGTTATCCGCCTAATATACCATCTATTGTAAATTCTAAATTCGATTAGAATTAGTGCTCGTGGTGAAACGGTAAATTACAGATCATCTGCGTCTCCCCGATTTGATGTAGCTCAGGTATGTAACATAACTACCATTTCGGACATTATTAATACCAGAAAGACGTATTATACTGGATATAGATTATAGTTAGAGGCATACCATTTTAAATTTTAGTTAACTATAAGAGATAAGGAAATGTTAATTTCTACATAACAACTGCTGGCGTGATCTTCATGATCTTTTCATGAACACTATTAATACTTAATCCACCCATAAAAAAGTTGATTGAGTTTATTTGTTCGTTCTTCAAGTTTTTGACAATTATCAGTTTTTTCTCTCCATATTTTGTATTATTGTGCAGCATATCACAGCTTAGAACTTGAGCTAGTGTGTTTATAATTCTATACGAATAAGCCTATTCTAATATCTGAGAATGGAAATGGTGAAAAGAAAATCCTATCTAATGAGACGCCACTGTTGAAAGAAATAAAACATTTTCAGCAAAAATAGAGGTTTTCTGATATTTAATTATTATTTCGAAGTCCATGTTGGTCTTAAATAATGTAATCGCATAACTAAATTAAAATGTCAGTTTCGCCCATAAAAACAGGAGTAAAAAGTTAACGAGCTTGCCAGGATTCGAACCTGGAATCTTCTGATCCGTAGTCAGACGCGTTATCCATTGCGCCACAAGCCCACCTGTCTAATTCAAGTGATAGCTTTTCATGCCAAGAACTGTTTTCTGATGGAACATGTATTCATGGATAGTTTATAACAATTATCATCTATTGTTTTGTCAATAAAGACATGAGGGATCAACTTTTTATGCCTTTCCCTTTATGTTTTGCGTTTTCCGATGTTATTCTCTTATTTGTTATGCGAGAAATAATTTATTAAATTTGTTGTACAACGGTAGAAAGCAAACATATTTGAAGCAGGAAATTTTTAATTCTGACGTAACTTGACCGATTACCATTTCTTGGAAAGTAAAGAAAGGTAATAATGAAAGAAATTATAAAAATGAAGCAGCTTCATGTCGAAGAACTGAAATTGTGTTATAAGGGAAGCTGATACGGTTACGGTTATTTAAAAAAGGGTATTTGCAAGTGCAACTACCGCTTGAACTGATATACCTCTGCTCTATTGTGAACATATTGTTTACATGAAAGGGAAAAATATGAATTCTTCGCCTTCAATAGTATGCTATCCTGGAATCATTTTATCCTTAGTAAGACGTGTAATATCCAAAGAAACCATCACAGTGAAGTGGAAACAAATTTGTTCCGCAATCATTCTCCTGCAAGGTCTTAATAAGAATCTCGATTTTAGATGATTGTTGCCCTGAAGAAAGTTTATTTAATCATTGTCGTAGAAAATCTTTTGCCTTGACTTATATTTTTGGCAACGAATTAAATTTGTATTTTATAATCCTTCCATCATAAATACAATGGTTTAATTAAATTTCTTCTTATTCGATAGTGAGTAGAATTTTGATGATATAATAAAGATGATATATCAACCGCCTTTGCTAAACAAAATAGCCAATAACTCACACACTCACTAGGTAACTCACTCACTCACGTTGTATCTATCATGCCACCTCTATGACCTCATGGGTTACAGTATGGGGCTTTCTTACTCATGGTCATGCTATAGGGCAGGTTGGAGGTTAGAATCCTCGCTTTGGCACTATAGATGGAAGAACTTTTCATCCAGTCAGGCAATTGATAAGGTGTTATCCGCCTAATATACCATCTATTGTAAATTCTAAATTCGATTAGAATTAGTGCTCGTGGTGAAACGGTAAATTACAGATCATCTGCGTCTCCCCGATTTGATGTAGCTCAGGTATGTAACATAACTACCATTTCGGACATTATTAATACCAGAAAGACGTATTATACTGGATATAGATTATAGTTAGAGGCATACCATTTTAAATTTTAGTTAACTATAAGAGATAAGGAAATGTTAATTTCTACATAACAACTGCTGGCGTGATCTTCATGATCTTTTCATGAACACTATTAATACTTAATCCACCCATAAAAAAGTTGATTGAGTTTATTTGTTCGTTCTTCAAGTTTTTGACAATTTTCAGTCTTTTCTCTCCATATTTTGTATTATTTGCAGCATATCAAGCTTAGAACTTGGCTAGTGTGTTTATAATTCTATACGAATAAGCCTATCTAATATCTAGAATGGAAATGTGAAAAAAAATCCATCTAATGAGACGCCATGTTAAAGAAATAAAACATTTTCAGCAAAAATAAGTTTTTGATATTTAATTATTATTTCGAAGTCATGTTGGTCTTAAATAATGTAATCGCATAACTAAATTAAAATTTCCCTTCTAAAGTTCTCCTAGTCAGACGCGTTATCCATTCGCCACAAGCCTACTTCTAATCAATGATATTTTAGCATAAAATGTATATTCGGATGGAACATTATCATGGATGATGAAAATTCTCATCTATAGTTGCCATAAGCGAGATCAACTTGTATAGATGACCATTCCCATACATGTTAAAATTAGAGTTTTCCGATGTTATTACCTTATTTGATCGAGATGATTGGTTTAAATTGTTGTACTAACGGTAGAATACAAATTATTTCGCAAAATTTTAATTCTAGAGTAAAAATTAACCGATTGCCATTTATTGGAAATGTAAAGAAATTTATGAAAAATGATAAGTCAAGACAGCGTTATCTCGACAAACTGAAATTCAAGCTGATACGCATGTTTCATGCCAAGGAACTGATATTTCTGATGGAACATGTATTAAGGGAAGTCCTTAAAAAATATGTATCACTATTGGTTATTTCAATAAAGACTGAATACCAAGTAACTACCGTTTGCCCTATAACTTTGTTCCGATGATTCTCTCATTTTATAGAATCTCATTATTATTTTTGCAAGAAGGTAAAATGCATAGAAATTCTTGACTTAATATTTTTGTCTACGATTAACATTTATAAATTTCAATAAAGAAATGAAATAACAAAAACGCATTCATAGGAAAGGATAAAAATTGATCCATCAGCTTTGTTACAGAAATAGAAAATTGTTTATACATGAATACTGTTCCTCAGATAACAGTTCTATCATGAAACTATATTGTACGATGGGTTGTCAATGATAACGTAAGGATCAGTTCATTGAATCCTCAAGTGAACTTTTATGTAATATTTAATTTGTTAGCGTTACATTTTTAAACTGATTGAAATTTAAATATCAGAAAATTATTTTTGTGAAAATGTTTTATTCAACATGCGTCTTTAGATGGTTTCTTTTACTTCATTCTAATATTAGAATGGTTATTGTTAAATTTCACTAGCAATTCTAAGCTGTGATTGTCAAATAATACAAAATATGGAAAAAAACTGAAATTTCAAACTTGGACGAACAAAAACTCATCTTTTTATGGGTATAAGTATAATGTGTTCATTCATAAGTCACGCCGTTTTATGTAGAATTTAAAATTTCTTATCTTTATAGTCTAAAATTAAAATGTATGCCTCTAACTATAATCTATATCCATTAATACGTCTTACTGGTATTAATAATGTCCGATGGTAGTTATGTTACATGGCTGAGCTACATCAAATCGGGGAGACGCAGATGATCTGTAATTTACCGTTTCACCACGAGCACTAATTCTAATCGAATTTAGAATTTAAATAGATGTATATTGGCGGATAACACCTTATCAATTGCCTGACTGGATGAAAAGTTCTTCCATCTATAGTGCCAAAGCGAGGATTCTAACCTCCAACCTGCCCTATAGCATGACCATGAGTAAGAAAGCCCCATACTGTAACCCATGAGGTCATAGAGGTGGCATGATAGATACAACGTGAGTGAGTGAGTTACCTAGTGAGTGTGTGAGTTATTGGCTATTTTGTTTAGCAAAGGCGGTTGATATATCATCTTTATTATATCATCAAAATTCTACTCACTATCGAATAAGAAGAAATTTAATTAAACCATTGTATTTATGATGGAAGGATGATAAAATACAAATTTAATTCGTTGCCAAAAATATAAGTCAAGACAAAGGTTTTTCTACGACAATGTTTAAATAAACTTTCTTCAGGGCAACAATTATCTAAAATCGAGATTCTTATTAAGACCTTGCAGGAGAATGATTGCGGAACAAATTTGTTTCCACTTCACTGTGATGGTTTCTTTGGATATTTCACGTCTTATTAAGGATAAAATGATTCCAGGATAGCATACTATTGAAGGCGAAGAATTCATATTTTTCCTTTTCATGTAAACAATATGTTCACAATAGAGCAGAGGTATATCAGTTCAAGCGGTAGTTGCACTTGCAAATACCCTTTTTTAAATAACCGTAACCGTATCAGCTTCCCTTATAACACAATTTCAGTTCTTCGACATGAAGCTGCTTCATTTTTATAATTTCTTTCGTTAGACCTTTCTTTACTTTCCAAGAAATGGTAATCGGTCAAGTTACGTCAGAATTAAAAATTTCCTGCTTCAAATATGTTTGCTTTCTACCGTTGTACAACAAATTTAATAAATTATTTCTCGCATAACAAATAAGAGAATAACATCGGAAAACGCAAAACATAAAGGGAAAGGCATAAAAAGTTGATCCCTCATGTCTTTATTGACAAAACAATAGATGATAATTGTTATAAACTATCCATGAATACATGTTCCATCAGAAAACAGTTCTTGGCATGAAAAGCTATCACTTGAATTAGACAGGTGGGCTTGTGGCGCAATGGATAACGCGTCTGACTACGGATCAGAAGATTCCAGGTTCGAATCCTGGCAAGCTCGTTAACTTTTTACTCCTGTTTTTATGGGCGAAACTGACATTTTAATTTAGTTATGCGATTACATTATTTAAGACCAACATGGACTTCGAAATAATAATTAAATATCAGAAAACCTCTATTTTTGCTGAAAATGTTTTATTTCTTTCAACAGTGGCGTCTCATTAGATAGGATTTTCTTTTCACCATTTCCATTCTCAGATATTAGAATAGGCTTATTCGTATAGAATTATAAACACACTAGCCCAAGTTCTAAGCTGTGATATGTGCACAATAATACAAAATATGGAGAGAAAAACTGAAAATTGTCAAAAACTTGAAGAACGAACAAATAAACTCAATCAACTTTTTTATGGGTGGATTAAGTATTAATAGTGTTCATGAAAAGATCATGAAGATCACGCCAGCAGTTGTTATGTAGAAATTAACATTTCCTTATCTCTTATAGTTAACTAAAATTTAAAATGGTATGCCTCTAACTATAACTATATCCATTAATACGTCTTTCTGGTATTAATAATGTCCGAAATGGTAGTTATGTTACTCCTGAGCTACATCAAATCGGGGAGACGCAGATGATCTGTAATTTACCGTTTCACACGAGCACTAATTCTAATCGAATTTAGAATTTAAATAGATGTATATTGGCGGAAACACCTTATCAATTGCCTGACTGGATGAAAAGTTCTTCCATCTATAGTGCCAAAGCGAGGATTCTAACCTCCAACCTCCCCTATAGCATGACCATGAGTAAGAAAGCCCCATATTGTAACCCATGAGGTCATAGAGGTGGCATGATAAATACAACGTGAGTGAGTGAGTTACCTAGTGAGTGTGTGAGTTATTGGCTATTTTGTTTAGCAAAGGCGGTTGATATATCATCTTTATTATATCATCAAAATTCTACTCACTATCGAATAAGAAGAAATTTAATTAAACCATTGTATTTATGATGGAAGGATTATAAAATACAAATTTAATTCGTTGCCAAAAATATAAGTCAAGGCAAAAGATTTTCTACGACAATGATTAAATAAACTTTCTTCAGGGCAACAATCATCTAAAATCGAGATTCTTATTAAGACCTTGCAGGAGAATGATTGCGGAACAAATTTGTTTCCACTTCACTGTGATGGTTTCTTTGGATATTACACGTCTTACTAAGGATAAAATGATTCCCGGATAGCATACTATTGAAGGCGAAGAATTCATATTTTTCCCTTTCATGTAAACAATATGTTCATAATAGAGCAGAGGTATATCAGTTCAAGCGGTAGTTGCACTTGCAAATACCCTTTTTTTAAATAACCGTAACCGTATCAGCTTCCCTTATAACACAATTTCAGTTCTTCGACATGAAGCTGCTTCATTTTTATAATTTCTTTCATTATTATCTTTCTTTACTTTCCAAGAAATGGTAATGGGTCAAGCAAGTTCCGTCAGAATAGAAAATATCCTGCTTCAAATATTTTTGCTTTCTATCGTTAGTACAACAAATTTAAAAATTCATTTCTCACATAACAAATAAGAGAATAACATCGGAAAACGCAAAACATAAAGGGAAAGGCATAACAAATTTATCCCTCATGTCTTTATTGACAAAACAATAGATGATAATTGTTATAAACTATCCATGAATACATGTTCCATCAGAAAACAGTTCTTGGCATGAAAAGCTATCACTTGAATTAGACAGGTGGGCTTGTGGCGCAATGGATAACGCGTCTGACTACGGATCAGAAGATTCCAGGTTCGAATCCTGGCAAGCTCGTTAACTTTTTACTCCTGTTTTTATGGGCGAAACTGACATTTTAATTTAGTTATGCGATTACATTATTTAAGACCAACATGGACTTCGAAATAATAATTAAATATCAGAAAACCTCTATTTTTGCTGAAAATGTTTTATTTCTTTCAACAGTGGCGTCTCATTAGATAGGATTTTCTTTTCACCATTTCCATTCTCAGATATTAGAATAGGCTTATTCGTATAGAATTATAAACACACTAGCTCAAGTTCTAAGCTATGATATGCTGCAAAATAATACAAAATATGGAGAGAAAAAACTGATAATTGTCAAAAACTTGAAGAACGAACAAATAAACTCAATCAACTTTTTTATGGGTGGATTAAGTATTAATAGTGTTCATGAAAAGATCATGAAGATCACGCCAGCAGTTTTTATGTAGAAATTAACATTTCCTTATCTCTTATAGTTAACTAAAATTTAAAATGTATGCCTCTAACTATAACCTATATCCATTTAATACGTCTTCTGGTATTAATAATGTCCGAACTGGTAGTTATGTTACTGCTGAGCTACATCAAATCGGGGAGACGCAGATGATCTGTAATTTACCGTTCACACGAGCACTAATTCTAATCGAATTTAGAATTTAAATAGATGTATATTGGCGGAAACACCTTATCAATTGCCTGACTGGATGAAAAGTTCTTCCATCTATAGTGCCAAAGCGAGGATTCTAACCTCCAACCTCCCTATAGCATGACCATGAGTAAGAAAGCCCCATATGTAACCCATGAGGTCATAGAGGTGGCATGATAGATACAACGTGAGTGAGTGAGTTACCTAGTGAGTGTGTGAGTTATTGGCTATTTTGTTTAGCAAAGGCGGTTGATATATCATCTTTATTATATCATCAAAATTCTACTCACTATCGAATAAGAAGAAATTTAATTAAACCATTGTATTTATGATGGAAGGATATAAAATACAAATTTAATTCGTTGCCAAAAATATAAGTCAAGGCAAAGTTTTCTACGACAATGTTTAAATAAACTTTCTTCAGGGCAACAATATCTAAAATCGAGATTCTTATTAAGACCTTGCAGGAGAATGATTGCGGAACAAATTTGTTTCCACTTCACTGTGATGGTTTCTTTGGATATTTCACGTCTTATAAGGATAAAATGATTCCGGATAGCATACTATTGAAGGCGAAGAATTCATTTTTTCCTTTTCATGTAAACAATATGTTCAAATAGAGCAGAGGTATATCAGTTCAAGCGGTAGTTGCACTTGCAAATACCCTTTTTTAAATAACCGTAACCGTATCAGCTTCCCTTATAACACAATTTCAGTTCTTCGACATGAAGCTGCTTCATTTTTATAATTTCTTTCTTATTACTTTCTTTACTTTCCAAGAAATGGTAATGGTCAAGTTCCGTCAGAATAAAAATTCCTGCTTCAAATATTTTGCTTTCTACCGTTGTACAACAAATTTAAAAATTATTTCTCCATAACAAATAAGAGAATAACATCGGAAAAGCAAACATAAAGGGAAAGGCATAAAAAGTTGACCCATTCTTTATTGACAAAACAAAGATGATAATTGTTATAAAAATGAATACAGTTCATCAGAAAACAGTTCTTGGCATGAAAAGCTATCACTTGAATTAGACAGGTGGGCTTGTGGCGCAATGGATAACGCGTCTGACTACGGATCAGAAGATTCCAGGTTCGAATCCTGGCAAGCTCGTTAACTTTTTACTCCTGTTTTTATGGGCGAAACTGACATTTTAATTTAGTTATGCGATTACATTATTTAAGACCAACATGGACTTCGAAATAATAATTAAATATCAGAAAACCTCTATTTTTGCTGAAAATG
The DNA here is from genome assembly GCA_025642065.1 of Paralvinella palmiformis. Classification (NCBI taxonomy): domain Eukaryota; kingdom Metazoa; phylum Annelida; class Polychaeta; order Terebellida; family Alvinellidae; genus Paralvinella; species Paralvinella palmiformis. Next base: position 9,812 of record JAODUP010001920.1, read on the forward strand.
TTTTATTTCTTTCAACAGTGGCGTCTCATTAGATAGGATTTTCTTTTCACCATTTCCATTCTCAGATATTAGAATAGGCTTATTCGTATAGAATTATAAACACACTAGCTCAAGTTCTAAGCTGTGATATGCTGCACAATAATACAAAATATGGAGAGAAAAAAACTGATAATTGTCAAAAACTTGAAGAACGAACAAATAAACTCAATCAACTTTTTTATGGGTGGATTAAGTATTAATAGTGTTCATGAAAAGATCATGAAGATCACGCCAGCAGTTTTTATGTAGAAATTAACATTTCCTTATCTCTTATAGTTAACTAAAATTTAAAATTGTATGCCTCTAACTATAACCTATATCCAGTTTAATACGTCTTTCTGGTATTAATAATGTCCGAACATGGTAGTTATGTTACATACCTGAGCTACATCAAATCGGGGAGACGCAGATGATCTGTAATTTACCGCTTCACCACGAGCACTAATTCTAATCGAATTTAGAATTTAGAATAGATGATATATTCGGCGGATAACACCTTATCAATTGCCTGACTGGATGAAAAGTTCTTCCATCTATAGTGCCAAAGCGAGGATTCTAACCTCCAACCTGCCCTATAGCATGACCATGAGTAAGAAAGCCCCATACTGTAACCCATGAGGTCATAGAGGTGGCATGATAGATACAACGTGAGTGAGTGAGTTACCTAGTGAGTGTGTGAGTTATTGGCTATTTTGTTTAGCAAAGGTCGGTTGATATATCATCTTTATTATATCATCAAAATTCTACTCACTATCGAATAAGAAGAAATTTAATTAAACCATTGTATTTATGATGGAAGGATGATAAAATACAAATTTAATTCGTTGCCAAAAATATAAGTCAAGGCAAAAGATTTTCTACGACAATGATTTTAAAAAAACTTTCTTCAGGGCAACAATCATCTAAAATCGAGATTCTTATTAAGACCTTGCAGGAGAATGATTGCGGAACAAATTTGTTTCCACTTCACTGTGATGGTTTCTTTGGATATTACACGTCTTACTTTAAAGGGTAAAATGATTCCAGGATAGCATACTATTGAAGGCGAAGAATTCATATTTTTCCCTTTTTATGTAAACAATATGTTCACAATAGAGCAGAGGTATATCAGTTCAAGCGGTAGTTGCACTTGCAAATACCCTTTTTTAAATAACCGTAACCGTATCAGCTTCCCTTATAACACAATTTCAGTTCTTCGACATGAAGCTGCTTCATTTTTATAATTTCTTTCATTATTATCTTTCTTTACTTTCCAAGAAATGGTAATCGGGGGCCCAAATTACCCTCAGAATTTAAAAAAATTTCCCGCTTCAAATATGTTTTTCTTTCTATCGTTAGTACAACAAATTTAAAAATTCATTTCTCACATAACAAATAAGAGAATAACATCGGAAAACGCAAAACATAAAGGGAAAGGCATAAAAAGTTGATCCCTCATGTCTTTATTGACAAAACAATAGATGATAATTGTTATAAACTATCCATGAATACATGTTCCATCAGAAAACAGTTCTTGGCATGAAAAGCTATCACTTGAATTAGACAGGTGGGCTTGTGGCGCAATGGATAACGCGTCTGACTACGGATCAGAAGATTCCAGGTTCGAATCCTGGCAAGCTCGTTAACTTTTTACTCCTGTTTTTATGGGCGAAACTGACATTTTAATTTAGTTATGCGATTACATTATTTAAGACCAACATGGACTTCGAAATAATAATTAAATATCAGAAAATCTCTATTTTTGCTGAAAATGTTTTATTTCTTTCAACAGTGGCGTCTCATTAGATAGGATTTTCTTTTCACATTTCCATTCTCAGATATTAGAATAGGCTTATTCGTATAGAATTATAAACACACTAGCCAAGTTCTAAGCTGTGATATGCTGCACAATAATACAAAATATGGAGAGAAAAACTGAATAATTTCAAAAACTTGAAGAACGAACAAATAAACTCAATCAACTTTGTTATGGGTGGAATTAAGTATGTAAGAGGTTCATTGAAACCACGATTCATGATAGATCAGCCAGCGTTTTTATGTAGAAATTAAGTTATTGCAAATTCTTTCAATTAAGTTACTTTTATACTTTATGGAACATGTATTCAGGATATTTATAACAATTTCTCTATTGTTTTCAATAAAGACATGAGGGATCAACTTTTTATGCCTTTCCCTTTATGTTTTGCGTTTTCCGATGTTATTCTCTTATTTGTTATGGAGAAATAATTTATTAAATTTGTTGTACAACGGTAGAAAGCAAACATATTTGAAGCAGGAAATTTTTAATTCTGACGTAACTTGACCGATTACCATTTCTTGGAAAGTAAAGAAAGTATAACGAAAGAAATTATAAAAATGAAGCAGCTTCATGTCGAAGAACTGAAATTGTGTTATAAGGGAAGCTGATACGGTTACGGTTATTTAAAAAAGGGTATTTGCAAGTGCAACTACCGCTTGAACTGATATACCTCTGCTCTATTTGAACATATTGTTTACATGAAAGGGAAAAATATGAATTCTTCGCCTTCAATAGTATGCTATCCTGGAATCATTTTATCCTTAGTAAGACGTGTAATATCCAAAGAAACCATCACAGTGAAGTGGAAACAAATTTGTTCCGCAATCATTCTCCTGCAAGGTCTTAATAAGAATCTCGATTTTAGATGATTGTTGCCCTGAAGAAAGTTTATTTAATCATTGTCGTAGAAAATCTTTTGCCTTGACTTATATTTTTGGCAACGAATTAAATTTGTATTTTATATCCTTCCATCATAAATACAATGGTTTAATTAAATTTCTTCTTATTCGATAGTGAGTAGAATTTTGATGATATAATAAAGATGATATATCAACCGCCTTTGCTAAACAAAATAGCCAATAACTCACACACTCACTAGGTAACTCACTCACTCACGTTGTATCTATCATGCCACCTCTATGACCTCATGGGTTACAGTATGGGGCTTTCTTACTCATGGTCATGCTATAGGGGAGGTTGGAGGTTAGAATCCTCGCTTTGGCACTATAGATGGAAGAACTTTTCATCCAGTCAGGCAATTGATAAGGTGTTATCCGCCTAATATACCATCTATTGTAAATTCTAAATTCGATTAGAATTAGTGCTCGTGATGAAACGGTAAATTACAGATCATCTGCGTCTCCCCGATTTGATGTAGCTCAGGTATGTAACATAACTACCATTTCGGACATTATTAATACCAGAAAGACGTATTATACTGGATATAGATTATAGTTAGAGGCATACCATTTTAAATTTTAGTTAACTATAAGAGATAAGGAAATGTTAATTTCTACATAACAACTGCTGGCGTGATCTTCATGATCTTTTCATGAACACTATTAATACTTAATCCACCCATAAAAAAGTTGATTGAGTTTATTTGTTCGTTCTTCAAGTTTTTGACAATTTTCAGTCTTTTCTCTCCATATTTTGTATTATTGTGCAGCATATCACAGCTTAGAACTTGAGCTAGTGTGTTTATAATTCTATACGAATAAGCCTATTCTAATATCTGAGAATGGAAATGGTGAAAAGAAAATCCTATCTAATGAGACGCCACTGTTGAAAGAAATAAAACATTTTCAGCAAAAATAGAGATTTTCTGATATTTAATTATTATTTCGAAGTCCATGTTGGTCTTAAATAATGTAATCGCATAACTAAATTAAAATGTCAGTTTCGCCCATAAAAACAGGAGTAAAAAGTTAACGAGCTTGCCAGGATTCGAACCTGGAATCTTCTGATCCGTAGTCAGACGCGTTATCCATTGCGCCACAAGCCCACCTGTCTAATTCAAGTGATAGCTTTTCATGCCAAGAACTGTTTTCTGATGGAACATGTATTCATGGATAGTTTATAACAATTATCATCTATTGTTTTGTCAATAAAGACATGAGGGATCAACTTTTTATGCCTTTCCCTTTATGTTTTGCGTTTTCCGATGTTATTCTCTTATTTGTTATGCGAGAAATAATTTATTAAATTTGTTGTACAACGGTAGAAAGCAAACATATTTGAAGCAGGAAATTTTTAATTCTGACGTAACTTGACCGATTACCATTTCTTGGAAAGTAAAGAAAGGTAATAAGAAAGAAATTATAAAAATGAAGCAGCTTCATGTCGAAGAACTGAAATTGTGTTATAAGGGAAGCTGATACGGTTACGGTTATTTAAAAAAGGGTATTTGCAAGTGCAACTACCGCTTGAACTGATATACCTCTGCTCTATTATGAACATATTGTTTACATGAAAGGGAAAAATATGAATTCTTCGCCTTCAATAGTATGCTATCCTGGAATCATTTTATCCTTAATAAGACGTGAAATATCCAAAGAAACCATCACAGTGAAGTGGAAACAAATTTGTTCCGCAATCATTCTCCTGCAAGGTCTTAATAAGAATCTCGATTTTAGATGATTGTTGCCCTGAAGAAAGTTTATTTAATCATTGTCGTAGAAAATCTTTTGCCTTGACTTATATTTTTGGCAACGAATTAAATTTGTATTTTATAATCCTTCCATCATAAATACAATGGTTTAATTAAATTTCTTCTTATTCGATAGTGAGTAGAATTTTGATGATATAATAAAGATGATATATCAACCGCCTTTGCTAAACAAAATAGCCAATAACTCACACACTCACTAGGTAACTCACTCACTCACGTTGTATCTATCATGCCACCTCTATGACCTCATGGGTTACAGTATGGGGCTTTCTTACTCATGGTCATGCTATAGGGGAGGTTGGAGGTTAGAATCCTCGCTTTGGCACTATAGATGGAAGAACTTTTCATCCAGTCAGGCAATTGATAAGGTGTTATCCGCCTAATATACCATCTATTGTAAATTCTAAATTCGATTAGAATTAGTGCTCGTGATGAAACGGTAAATTACAGATCATCTGCGTCTCCCCGATTTGATGTAGCTCAGGTATGTAACATAACTACCATTTCGGACATTATTAATACCAGAAAGACGTATTATACTTGGATATAGATTATAGTTAGAGGCATACCATTTTAAATTTTAGTTAACTATAAGAGATAAGGAAATGTTAATTTCTACATAACAACTGCTGGCGTGATCTTCATGATCTTTTCATGAACACTATTAATACTTAATCCACCCATAAAAAAGTTGATTGAGTTTATTTGTTCGTTCTTCAAGTTTTTGACAATTTTCAGTCTTTTCTCTCCATATTTTGTATTATTGTGCAGCATATCACAGCTTAGAACTTGAGCTAGTGTGTTTATAATTCTATACGAATAAGCCTATTCTAATATCTGAGAATGGAAATGGTGAAAAGAAAATCCTATCTAATGAGACGCCACTGTTGAAAGAAATAAAACATTTTCAGCAAAAATAGAGATTTTCTGATATTTAATTATTATTTCGAAGTCCATGTTGGTCTTAAATAATGTAATCGCATAACTAAATTAAAATGTCAGTTTCGCCCATAAAAACAGGAGTAAAAAGTTAACGAGCTTGCCAGGATTCGAACCTGGAATCTTCTGATCCGTAGTCAGACGCGTTATCCATTGCGCCACAAGCCCACCTGTCTAATTCAAGTGATAGCTTTTCATGCCAAGAACTGTTTTCTGATGGAACATGTATTCATGGATAGTTTATAACAATTATCATCTATTGTTTTGTCAATAAAGACATGAGGGATCAACTTTTTATGCCTTTCCCTTTATGTTTTGCGTTTTCCGATGTTATTCTCTTATTTGTTATGTGAGAAATGAATTTTTAAATTTGTTGTACTAACGATAGAAAGCAAAAATATTTGAAGCAGGATATTTTCTATTCTGACGTAACTTGCTTGACCGATTACCATTTCTTGGAAAGTAAAGAAAGATAATAATGAAAGAAATTATAAAAATGAAGCAGCTTCATGTCGAAGAACTGAAATTGTGTTATAAGGGAAGCTGATACGGTTACGGTTATTTAAAAAAAGGGTATTTGCAAGTGCAACTACCGCTTGAACTGATATACCTCTGCTCTATTATGAACATATTGTTTACATGAAAGGGAAAAATATGAATTCTTCGCCTTCAATAGTATGCTATCCGGGAATCATTTTATCCTTAGTAAGACGTGTAATATCCAAAGAAACCATCACAGTGAAGTGGAAACAAATTTGTTCCGCAATCATTCTCCTGCAAGGTCTTAATAAGAATCTCGATTTTAGATGATTGTTGCCCTGAAGAAAGTTTATTTAATCATTGTCGTAGAAAATCTTTTGCCTTGACTTATATTTTTGGCAACGAATTAAATTTGTATTTTATAATCCTTCCATCATAAATACAATGGTTTAATTAAATTTCTTCTTATTCGATAGTGAGTAGAATTTTGATGATATAATAAAGATGATATATCAACCGCCTTTGCTAAACAAAATAGCCAATAACTCACACACTCACTAGGTAACTCACTCACTCACGTTGTATCTATCATGCCACCTCTATGACCTCATGGGTTACAGTATGGGGCTTTCTTACTCATGGTCATGCTATAGGGCAGGTTGGAGGTTAGAATCCTCGCTTTGGCACTATAGATGGAAGAACTTTTCATCCAGTCAGGCAATTGATAAGGTGTTATCCGCCTAATATACCATCTATTGTAAATTCTAAATTCGATTAGAATTAGTGCTCGTGATGAAACGGTAAATTACAGATCATCTGCGTCTCCCCGATTTGATGTAGCTCAGGTATGTAACATAACTACCATTTCGGACATTATTAATACCAGAAAGACGTATTATACTGGATATAGATTATAGTTAGAGGCATACCATTTTAAATTTTAGTTAACTATAAGAGATAAGGAAATGTTAATTTCTACATAACAACTGCTGGCGTGATCTTCATGATCTTTTCATGAACACTATTAATACTTAATCCACCCATAAAAAAGTTGATTGAGTTTATTTGTTCGTTCTTCAAGTTTTTGACAATTTTCAGTCTTTTCTCTCCATATTTTGTATTATTGTGCAGCATATCACAGCTTAGAACTTGGGCTAGTGTGTTTATAATTCTATACGAATAAGCCTATTCTAATATCTGAGAATGGAAATGGTGAAAAGAAAATCCTATCTAATGAGACGCCACTGTTGAAAGAAATAAAACATTTTCAGCAAAAATAGAGATTTTCTGATATTTAATTATTATTTCGAAGTCCATGTTGGTCTTAAATAATGTAATCGCATAACTAAATTAAAATGTCAGTTTCGCCCATAAAAACAGGAGTAAAAAGTTAACGAGCTTGCCAGGATTCGAACCTGGAATCTTCTGATCCGTAGTCAGACGCGTTATCCATTGCGCCACAAGCCCACCTGTCTAATTCAAGTGATAGCTTTTCATGCCAAGAACTGTTTTCTGATGGAACATGTATTCATGGATAGTTTATAACAATTATCATCTATTGTTTTGTCAATAAAGACATGAGGGATCAACTTTTTATGCCTTTCCCTTTATGTTTTGCGTTTTCCGATGTTATTCTCTTATTTGTTATGCGAGAAATAATTTATTAAATTTGTTGTACAACGGTAGAAAGCAAACATATTTGAAGCAGGAAATTTTTAATTCTGACGTAACTTGACCGATTACCATTTCTTGGAAAGTAAAGAAAGGTACTAACGAAAGAAATTATAAAAATGAAGCAGCTTCATGTCGAAGAACTGAAATTGTGTTATAAGGGAAGCTGATACGGTTACGGTTATTTAAAAAAAGGGTATTTGCAAGTGCAACTACCGCTTGAACTGATATACCTCTGCTCTATTATGAACATATTGTTTACATGAAAGGGAAAAATATGAATTCTTCGCCTTCAATAGTATGCTATCCGGGAATCATTTTATCCTTAGTAAGACGTGTAATATCCAAAGAAACCATCACAGTGAAGTGGAAACAAATTTGTTCCGCAATCATTCTCCTGCAAGGTCTTAATAAGAATCTCGATTTTAGATGATTGTTGCCCTGAAGAAAGTTTATTTAATCATTGTCGTAGAAAATCTTTTGCCTTGACTTATATTTTTGGCAACGAATTAAATTTGTATTTTATAATCCTTCCATCATAAATACAATGGTTTAATTAAATTTCTTCTTATTCGATAGTGAGTAGAATTTTGATGATATAATAAAGATGATATATCAACCCCTTTGCTAAACAAAATAGCCAATAACTCACAATACTATAACT
>JAODUP010001871.1:0-22945 GCA_025642065.1 Paralvinella palmiformis
ATTAAACTTTTGATACGAATCTGTATCAACTTCTTGGTTACTTAATTTGTTGCAGCAAGTCGAGAAATATGTTTACATTATTTCAGTAATTTGTTTTGATACTTTTCTCACTGTAAGAAAACTGTAAGAAAACCCATGTTGATTATAAAGAAAGTAGTTGTAGTAACAGTATTAGCGATGTTAATAGTAGTAGTAGTAGTATTGTTAGAAGTAATAGTGGTATTATAAGTTATATGGGTGGGTTTATTAGTAGTTGTAGTCTTACTAGTAGTAGCATCATATCGTATCTAAGTTGAGGCGTTAACCCATTTATATACATTATTGTGAACTCATTAAAACCATTAATGTGAATAATTACATTGCTCCTAAGCCATTTTGTCCATACCCTTGTAATCACCAACTATTACCAATCAATTTATACAACGAACACGAGTAAGTTATCACCAATATAAACAGTAATATTTAGCTATCCGTATAGAAGACGTGACTGGTTAACATAACTAGATATTTACTTAATCGTAGAAAAGCTGCTGTAGCTACGTCAATCAAGAAGAAACATACGATTGATGATATGACGATGAATATTAATATGAAATATACATCATTGACTAAATAATATTAATTACCTGCACTCTCCACCCGTTTTACACTCCCCTCTTATTATCAGTTTCGTCTCGGAATATATCATGATGAAATTATGTTAGATAGAGCTACCTTTTTAGAGTACGATCAAATCACTACAACTACATCTATTGGATGACATTTAAGATAAACCCATCATTTATTACCATAACAAAAATATAACACGGTACACTCGTTCTCGATCTGTTAATCATAATAAAGCCAGTAATGAGTGCCCAGTATATTAAACATATGCTTATCATTTACTAACGATCCTTCCTACTTCACATGTCGCTCGATTTGTGAGTCATATGACGTTTATATTTTGGTACTCTCGAACCAACTTCTTTATTATCTGTTAAATAATAATGTACGTTTTGGAAGGAATTTAGCAATATTAACGTACTGGTAATAATGTACTGGCATCAACAATAAATGGTGTTACAGGTGAATATAATATAACTACGGTATGGTATAACCACTATTACAAGTTGTTGAACTCAAATGGAAATACTTCTAATCAACCCATATGGCTAATCTATCATGAATGATATTGTACACTCACAATAAGTATTATCTCGGTTCTCTACATTGCATCCAATTAATAAACTTAAAATGGATAAAAGTGCAGGTACTGACTTGATGCAAGATAAACTTTTAAGTATGCTCATTCTAAGGTTATTGGTTTGTTTTCAATGCTTTTAATGCCATGATTCTACATAACCATTTACCTTGTAAGCCTATGAAGACTATAATTGTTCCTATTACAAAGAATAAAAAGGATCTTATAACAGACAAAGATAATCACAGGCATATTCCCATTACTAGTGTTGTTTCCAAGATCTTGGAACTCTAATTGTTGGATAGACTACAGTTTCAGTTGGAAACCTCTAGTAATCAGTTTGTATTTAAAAGTAAACATGGTACAGACATGTGTGTGTACACTCTCAGGCAGATAACAGAATATTATGATCAAAGCTCTAGTCCAGTATATATTTGTTATCTTGATATTTCAAAAGTATTTGATCATTAATGCCTCTTTAAGAAACTTATTAAACGTAATATTGCTGTTACTTTGAACCGTCTTCTCTGGTATTGTCAATAAACATTTTGTATACATTGGGGTAACCAATTCTCCTAATTCCTTACTGTGTCTAATGGTGTAAGACAGGGTGATATTATGTCACCTGTATTATTTAATACATACATAGATGAGCCCAGTTGCAACTCGAATCAGAGTTATATTGATTGGAATAAGAATGGCTTGATCATAAATCATTAAATGTACGCGGATAATACCTGTATCATAGCTCTCTCACCTTCAACTAAGAACTGTTTGATATCTGTGCTGACTTTGCTGTTTCAAATTTAATGTTTTTAACGAAAATGAGTTTCAAACCAAATTCACGAAATGGTTCATTTATACCTACTCTCTGCCTTAATGATGCATCTCTGACTTTCCTGACAAGTAACACATATTAAGGTATAATTATACATGACAAACACCAAGATCATGTCGATATCATGAGATATGTTAAATCACTTTATTCAAGAGGGAATATGCTTATTAGTCGATTCAAAACACTTTATGTCAATAATAACATTGATTCATTTGGGTGCTGGTTCTCAAAAACTTTATAGTTTAAAAACACGTTTAGCTGCTACTAGCAATTTGCTAGTACAATGTATTGCTTCTAGTTAAAATACCTAATTTCTAATTTGTTTATATTTTGTTATGTGCATTATATATTTCACTTTATCATAATTCATATGTATATGAAATTTCATATTCTGAAATAAATTGAGTTGAATTGAATTATCAGGTCACTAATTGTCATATTTAATCCATAACACAGTTTTTCAAGCTTTCTTTCTTTTCTTTAACACGAATAATCCACTAAGATAAACGTAATATTGATTGATCTTATATATTGTCAAATGTAGTTAGATAATGATTTCATTTGCCAAGGAAATAAAATGTGTATATTTATATTGTGCTTCAAGATAACGATAATAACCAAGAGGAAATATTGAAGAAAAGATGTTTCTATTATGTTGTGCTCCTTAATTATTTAAAGTGTCATTATAGTTTAATTCTAACGTTTCCTCTCTTTACAATATTAGAGCCATTTAACCTACTGTGACTGTTTCATCTCCCTGTAGATAAAACGAAAACATAAAAAACTAAATAAGTAACCATTAAGTAATGATGATTTAGTGTTTGAATTCCGAAGCATTGAGGGTTGTATCAATATTTATTTCACCAAGAATCGAGTGAATGTTCACTTATATGCACAATTTGGACCAGACTAACATCACACACACAGTAAGACACTGACCACACAATACAATCAAATCTAGACAATGTTTTAATTATTTTATAATGTAGAGTATGGTTGTGGGCCAGAACGACATTTGCTAGTTAATATAAATCAAAAACATCCTGGACCGAACCGGGGATGCTGACGGTTTATATGTAACCCCGATCTGTAAGAGTATATTCAGAAACACACATGCACAGACACGCACTATCATACACACACACGTATACAGACACAAACATATATACACACACACACAAACACACACACACACTAACACGCATACTAACAAACAACTTTCTTCATGCATACATACACACAAACATACACGCATTCATACATTGACATATACATAAATATCAACATGCCCACATACAAACAATCACACACGGACTCAGTCATTGACACACGTGTTCAAATAACTAAATGCACACATACACACAATCACTCACGCACTCAGGCATTGACACACACACACACACACACACAGACAGACACGCATACAATAATACCATCGTGGTACGAGTGAAAGAGATTTCATCACCTATCTGCTTACTGGAAAAAGTCATTGTATTTACATTATGTAGAGAACATAAGATATTGATCATAGGTTCCAGCTGTTGCGCCTAATTGAACTCAAATATGAAATACCAAATACCATTCTGTTAATTAAATTGTAATTTATATTAATTCCCTAATGAAAATAGATCGCTGGAATTGAATACTCCAACACACCGTGATCTACATAACATGACTAATAATGATCGTTACTGTTAAAATAACAAAAGTAAATATTCCCAACCAAACTATAAATGGCTGAAATTAGAACAACAATTCAAACTGGTAATAACCATTACATTCAAGCTGTTACGGCTAATTGAATATGAAAATCCAAATACCAATCCCTTAATTAAAATGTTTTTCGTATTGATTACCCTATTGGAAATAGGTCGATCGAATACAATAATCCAACACATAACATATATAGCATACATAGCATACATGCCATGACCAATGATGATAATTGTTTTAAATAACGTTACAAGAACCAAAATAAACATTCTGATCCTTGATACTTGATAGTGATCTTGCTGAAATTTGAATAGATTAGAAGAACCTCTAAATATCTAACTTAAAATATCCCACTTTGGTGAAAGTGCCTTACTTCATTACCCAAACCTTTGATTGTACCCAACAGTTGATAAAACATTGAAATTGTGGGTAAAAGCGGAACAAAGCGTTGTTAAACAGATAAGAAGGGTTTAAAAAAGGAAGAGAAGAAATACCTCTAAATATCTAACTTAAAATATCCCACTTTGGTGAAAGTGCCTTACTTCATTGTACCTAACAGTTGATAACACTTTGAAATTGTGGGTAAAAGCGGAACAAAGTGTATCATTTTACTATGCTACACATAAGATCTACCTTCGGTTTGTCCGTGTGATCACAACAAAATAAGAAAGAGATTATGGATTTGCTATTTGTGTCGTATGTGTGTTCGTGTTAGTGTTTGTGTGGCTGTGTATGCGTAAGATATATAATGCAAAATGCTGGATTTGCCACATCGCTAATAAATATTACTAATTTCATCTCATTAGTGGTAGATTGTTCTACTGTTGATATTATTTAATCGATTATTTCTATGACTGGATTCAGGCTTGTATGGTTCAAGTTTCATTTAGCGAAGAGTTCATGTGATATAACAGACAAAAATTATGTTGAAAATGGAAATTTGGATATTGAGGAAAAAAGGTGAGTCGAAATTGAAGTCAAGATTATTGTGTTTATGTTTTTCTTCCTTGACCAACTTGTTTATAATATAATATTATCCTGAAGATTGTAATTTTAACCTTTATTAATTTTTTCGTTCGAAGTTTTCTTTTTTTCTAGCGTCAGCTGTTTATGCTTCATCGTGTATTTGGTGAGAACTGGCATTCCCTTAAATAAGTTCGCGGTTCCTAATAACGGCACAGATTACAACACACCACCAAAGCTTATAAAGATGTATGCAGAAGCCGAAGCTACAAATGAGACTGCAAAGCTGAAGAACATTATTGTATCAGCATTAACCAATAAGGAATATAATGCAGAACTTACGAAATATGCTTCGAAAGTAAATGTCATTATTCTTGCTTTTACTGACTCTTCCTTCCTGGATATGGCCTTCAACTTCTATGAAACATCAATCGTGAAGTTCAACATCAATAATTATTTATTTATTGGAAGTGATCACCAGGCATGTGAGAAGCTAAATGCGAAACACATAAACTGTTACGTGTACATGACTGATAGCAATGCTAACAAATCATCAATTTTTAACACGAAGGAATTCAACCAGAAGATGAACATTCGTACTTGTTTTATCTTAGACGCCTTGATTTTGGGTTTTACTATTTTACATACTGATGTAGATGTTGTCTTCTTTAGCAATCCACTAGAAGACTTATATTCTTCTGGACACAGAAATTTAGCTTGTTTATCAGACGATGGGATCTGCAATGCCGGATTTATCTACCTGAAACCTTCTGAATTCACGATTGATATTTATATTAGAATGAAAAATACTGCCATGAAAAATAGAAATTCAGGATCAGGCCGCATTGAATAACGAGTTAAAAGCGGCGGTGATTAAAAATAACACAAGTTTCAGCAATTTTAGCCAAATACAAATACTTGATGACAAAAAATATCAAAATGGACGGAAATATTTCCTGCGTGGTCATCGATTCTATCATGATAGTGCTACATGTCCACAATGTATTGTCGTACATAATAATTGGATCATTAGTAAAGAAGCTAAACGATACAGGTTTCGTGAAGTCTTGCTCTGGTCTTATGACGAGAATGGATATTATAGTAACCCGACTACAAAATATTTAATGTATTCTAATGTACATGTACCTTATAATCGAAGAGTAACTATTAACTCTTCTAATATTGAACTGGATGCCTTAAAGACAGCATTATATCTTGGCCACGTGCTCAACCGAGTCGTTATACTGCCTCGTTTCCATGTAACAAATAAAGGAGAAGAACGAACTCTGAACAACTGGATAAAAATAGCTTGTCTTGATTATCATTTCTACGAGAAATATCGTGAAAATGCCTTCCTTCTTCATCCAAAAGTTCCGCTAGCGATAAAGAAGGACCAAACATCAGCATTTTGGATTAAGACTGAAGAAAGCATGACTATATTAGGATACCTTCCATCGAATGTTACTGCATTAACTCTATCCCCAAATAAGAAAATATCAGCACAAATAATTGAGCATTGGTTTGGAGGTCAGAGATCAGCTGTTTTGAATCTTCATTCACTGTACGGGATTTATAATACTAAATATATGCCAAACACCAATGATACAGAAATGTTTTTTCGTATATTGGAAGAGGCATTTCAAGATTCTGACTATGCGCAAAAAGGAAAAAGAGGGAGTTCATGTTTAATGCCAAGATAATTGTATAAATATATAATATTATATTATGGTGTATCTGTGCTATGGTATTAAGTATATATATATATATATATATCCGATGTACTTTATTTAACACGAATTACTAAATGTAAACTGATTATTGTTTATATAGTATTCTTACTGGTACCATGATACTAATTGTATCTATAGAAGAAATGAAAATTCCTGTTTTGCAACACCTGCATATGAGATTAGTATTTGAATCTGCAGTTGTGAAAGCATTACACGAATTTATTTAATAAATGTATCAAAATAATTTGATAGGGTTTAAAATATACTCGTGAAAACAAGTAGAAAAAGTATGTTGTTTTATTTACAATAAGACAAATAAAAAGTAGCACCTAATAACAAATCATTTCGGTACATCATACATATATTCTTGTATTTATTCGTGTATTTTAATCATCTCATCATATCTAATTCCGAAATATATTAGTTGTTTATATATTGATTTAATATTAATTAATTCTCAGAAAGAGCCATAGACTAAACATTTAGCGATATATTAATACTGGTGGATATTATTTCAATCATGGTTGATAATTTCAAAAACTAAATTCTTTAGGAACCAAAATGTTAATCTAACATAATATAAATAAAAAGGTTTATGTGGGAACAAATGTAGTTACATCAAATATTGAGGTGTCTCGGTGATGTTCACACACATTAAATAATCTAATAAACAAAGCAACATAAGATAGAATGAATAAGTTATTCACAGGACGAACCGAATATATCTCGTACAATATAAATTCAGATTTATCCAAATGACATTTAGCAATCAGGAGCAAAAGCCATGTTGCATTAATAGATAACATATACAATTTGCGAATAAAACTGTTTCACAAATATCGGCGACAAATAGTGTTATTGGTTTAGTGAAAATTTACTACTTTTCATGGGAAAGGGAAATTTGTTTTATATTTTCAGCTGACAATGTACTTTGAATAATAAGAAAAGTTTGGACGCTGGTCAAATTTATCAAAGTCATTGGAGATATTCACTGAAAGCATACAGATAAATAATTTATCAGCTAGATTAATTATTATATATTCATTGTACGCATCTTCTTCAAGCTTTGTTATTTCTTTAAGGGATAATCCATTTTGATTTCAAATTTTTAGAAGTAATACTGGTCGGAAGTCTGTAACAAAAGAATGAAAACAAGTGTGAAGAAATAACTATTTTAGAACATAACACAATTATCTTGTTAACATTACGTCATGAATGACAAACAACCATATCAATTTAAGCCAGAAGGAACATTACACGAGGAAGATGATTCAAACTGGCTCAAATATTAACTCTCAAGGGAAACTATAATCCAGGTCAGTTTAGAGAGCGCTTATGTGAGGTCAGAGCATTTGAGTTTTCTCCTTACCACCTTCGAATCTGCCTTTCAGTGCAGCCGTAATGGTGGCCCTCCAGTAATTTGGACCGTTTCCCTATATGTATGGGAAAAAGTATATTTCCTGGTTATTATCGTGGAATATTTGGTTACTGTTCAAAGCATTACATATTTAAGAAATATATTCTGGGGTTAACTGTCCCTTTAAATTTCATTATTCGATTTATATCAAATAAAGCAAACCTATATAAAGCTGGCATAAGGATATTGTCCGTTAGTTATCTTATATATTATCAAACATAATAAACATAAACATAAAATACTTTCTATTTGTTCATTTGTTCATTTATTGGACACTGATAATCAAATTGAAAAGAACGACGATGATTATTTAAGTTCGTTTTTATTAAATGAAAGTTAATGGAATAAACAATATAGGATTAAAACACGATATCACAAGAAAATAACAAAACAAACAAAAATGGTGGGATCAACTCATAATATGAATAAAACTATATACTAATGTAAATATAAAATATTCTACACCTCTACATATAGATTCATATATACGTAGACCTATACATCTACCTGGGCTACTCTTCAGCCTATGGTGTCCAGCTGATCTGCTTTTCGTACGCGACAAATATGTCCCATCAACAAATAAAATCACGTCTAGGTTTGATATTAATAGCAGTGTAAGTAGACATTTTCTCTTCCATACTTATGGTATAAGTTATTATGGTACCCCAGGGTAGAATGTATCATAATTAATATTATTATTAAGTGTTGGAATTTGTTGGGATCAGCCACACCTACCAAGTGGCATCGAAATAGAATAAGGATGTATCCGTAAAAAGAGCGATGTCATATGTTTCTTCGGTAGACATACATCACTGTCTAACTTCCATCCGTGCTCCTTCGAACGTGATATGTGTGAGTTCACTTCAGTTGAGCAATATTTGTAAATTTCGAAGGATAAAGTATTGGGTGTTGATATCGACGACTAATGATATTGTTAAACAAAAAAACGTCTTGGATCAAAAGGCTCAAGGAAACATCGCTGCTTGGAGAGATGTGGCAAAGCAAGTAGTATATATGGATCTGAAAGCCAAATTCAGGCAAAATGATGGCCTCCAGGGATATTTAAGAAATACTGGATCCAAAATTATTCCGACTGGGGAATTGGATTATTTTTCGGAAATCCTCACTGCCGAAACAAAGCTATATGGAAAGGATCCAACTGGCTTGGCGAAATTCTCATGAAATTCAGGAGCGAATTAAGCTTATCTGCACTATACATATTTCAAGTAAATGTTCTGTATTCGTTCATTATACCTTATTAATTTAAAATAGTGTGTGTTCTCAATATTATGTCTTAGTATATACTTGAATATATGACAATATGCTAATGTGTTATTTCATTCATCCTTGATAACACGCTAATTTATTCATGAATTCAGCATAATTGAATGTTTCATTGTTTTATATCTAAAAGGCCCATCCAAATTTATTTTGCCATTTAGGTCAACTTTAATGTCTAAACAATAATGAAGTAAGAGAAAAGTCATCCAAGATTATCTATGAGAATCATAGATTTCATTGAAATCACCAAAACATGTATATAAACTAATATGTAGAATATGTATATGAAACAGTATGTTTATTTTGGCATGTGCAGTTGACTTCATCTAATGTAAATGAGTAAAAAGCGAGGTATAAAGTTGATTAGAGTTCTCTATTACCAAAGTGTTATATCCAGCTACATGTATAATCAATTATCATCTATTATTAATATTGATATTGCTTGTGTGGAACAGACTTGTTTGTTATACAATTAAAGTTATATATACATGTAAATTTGCATAATATGTATACTAAAAAGCAGGTTTGTACATGTATATATGAAGAACTGATGTAATCCACAATAGCTGATATATTTAACTGAAAACAGAATTGAAAATATTTCAATATTTACTCAGTTAACCTCCAGATCATCATTTCATGTATAAATAACTTACATGCTAACTATCATATGTGACATATGTAATACCTATTGAGTTTGAGATTTGATCTGGTGGAAATAGACAATTTCTCTATTATAATCAAACACTAGCATTGAATTCATATACTATTATGTATTACAATTATGTAAATCAGTACAGTCATATATCAATATATAATTAAATATACCCCTGATAACTGACTGACTAGACCAAGACTTGACATGAATTGTCTGCAATGTGTACTCAATGAACCATCTAATTAACAACTCTAATATATGAACAACATGTGTAGTAAGTTATATTTATCAATGTATGTTGGATATTATGTCAATGTACAGGTTTAACTCATCTATGATCGTATATCAGATTGAGTCATGACCGCTTTTAAATTGATTCTTTCATTTATCATATCTAAACGCCCAAATATTAGCTAAATTAGGTTATATCTATTTAAATGTTTAACTAATTTCCGTCATTAATTCTTCAGTTTATCAAAAACGTTAACGTTTAACCAATACATTGGCCCAAAAAGACCATGTGGGCTTTGTTTAACGTGATGTACACTTCCAAGCATTTATTACCGGGTTTTTCACTGGCTACTATCAACTAATTACTCCACGCTAGTTTCCTATCCATGTATATTCCATAGTGTACTGATTATGCGCACTGTTTTCTATACACATTATTTTTATTCCAGGAATTTATAGATTTATTTGGAATTTTCTTTTTTTCCGTCATTCCAGACTCGGGCTAATTTCCACTTTCGCAATATGTATGCCATCGTATCATTTGTTCACATATCACCGTTCACTGTTGACATAATCACGACCACTACACGCGTTATCTCAAACGAAATGAACATTAAATTTAGCAAATGTAAATATTTATCTCTTGAGTTTTCTCTCCGTGTGGCAGGGCACGGGTTACAAACGTTCACCATTTTATAAAAGAAACACTGAATTATATTATACGAGAAGATATTAGTGTCTTTATTCCCCATATATTTGAGTCAGTTTTATTGAAATTGTCAATAAAAAGGAAATGAATGTTATAGTTGTGGTAATTTATAGGCCTAATACCGAGCCACATGCTAACATCGACATTTCCTCTTCTAACATAGAGGACATTATGGTCACCGTGATAATGGGAGACTGCAATATGGATCTTCCCCGTTTCAAATCTCATGCCAAAACAAACGATTTTCTAGACGGGATTTTCTGTCATGGGTTTATACCTGTTATTTCTAAGCCAACTAGGGTTATCACATTATTTGTGCTGATATATTCTTATTTGAAGATAGAGTTAACGAAGTAACATTCGATGGAAGGTATCCTAATATAGTCATGCTTTCTTCAGCCTTAATTCAAAATGGTGATGTTTGGTCTTTCTTTATCTCTAGCGGAACTTTTGGATGAAGAAGGAAGGCATTTTCACGATATTTCTCGTAGAAAGGATAATCAAGACACGCTTTTTGTATCCAGTTGTTCAGAGTTCGTTCTTCTCCTTTATTTGTTACATGGAAACGAGGCAGTATAACGATTCGGTTGAGCACGTGACCAAGATATAATGCTGTCTTTAAGGCATCTAGTTCAATATTAGAAGAGTTAATAGTTACTGTTCCATTATAAGGTACATTAGAATACATTAAATATTTTGTTGTCGAGTTATTATAATATAAATTCTCGTCATAAGACCAGAGCAAGACTTCACGAAACCTGAATCGTTTAGCTTCTTTACTAATGATCAAATTACTATGTCCTATAATACATTGTGGACATGTAGCACTATCATGATAGAATCGATGACCACGCAGGAAATATTTCCGTCCATTTTGATATTTATTGTCATCAAGTATTTGGATTTGGCTAAAATTGGTGAAACTTCTGTTATTTTTTATCGTCGCCGATTTTAGTTCATATTCATTAAGAACTATACTGATATTGTCATTTTCATTGGAGTATCCATCCTGGCTGATAAACAAACTACATTTACGTGTCTGTTTTCATTTTCATCCTTAATCTTAATATTATTTAAATTATTATAAACAAGTTATTGAAGAAAGCAAAAGGTAAATGAACTCATCTTGCTTTCAAATTAATAAAGTCCTCTTACCCTTTTCCTCACTTTATAAGTTGCCATTTTCAACATATATTTCGCGTCTCTGTTATATCACATGGATTCTTCGCTAAATGCGGCCTGAAACATAAGGTCTGGGGAAATATATAGCATTAATCGATTACACGATATTAACAGTAAAACAAACTACCACTAACGAGATGAAATTAGTAATTTTTATGAGCGCTTTGACATATCAACCATTCTGTTTGAGATATTTGATAGTGTAGTACTAAGCGCACGTACGCACCCACGTACACACGCACGCACGTATGCACGCACTCATGCATCCCACCCCACGTACGCACATACACACTAGCACATACACGCAACAAAACTGTGATATATATTCAGGATTTAAAGTTAATAGAAAGGTATTACTGTCGATCTTACATCTCCTAACAAATCCAAAATTTGTTTGTTTGTTTGTTGTTATCCCAAGGTGTTATATAAAATAGTGGCACTTTGGCCCCTTTTTGTCCAAAATTTCAAGGTTTATTTATTTAAATTATATCGACAGAAACATTCTTGGGTTATGAAGCAAGCCATTATCAAGCTATTTGTCATATAATTCTTCACCAAAACGGGATAATTGAAGTTAGATATTTAGAGGTCTTTCTTCTCCTTCATCTACTAAATCCTTATTGTCCGTTTAATAGCAATATTGATCTCCTAATAAATTCAACTTTAACCAAGATAATTAGTGTTGCAGCCCCCACTTTGTGGAATAAGTTGCCGGCAAATATTAGAAATGCGTCGTCTCTTGGAAATTTTAAGTCTCTTCTAAAAACACACATATTTAAGGTCGCTTTCACAGATAAATAATTATTATCTTTTAAATCATTACAGGGTTTTTACAGACGTTATTTGGGGTATTATTATATTACATATTATTTGTACAACGCCTTTAATGGTTCCTGCTAGTAACGGCACTTTAATAAATATACATTATTATTATTATTATTAGTGTTTTTATTATTATTATTATTATTATTATTATTATTATTATTATTATTAAGATATATCCCCTTTAAGCTTCATGAACTTTACTGAGTCTGGAGGAGTATGGATCGAAATGTTTACCTTTGTTCTTGTAATGTCATTTAACACAATGATTGACCATATACTGTAGATCAAGGATAACTGTATTTTATTATTCCATTCCATCGACCGATCTTTATTAGGTAATCAATACGTATAACATAATGCTATTTGTTATGTCATTTATTTGTTCAATTAGACGTAACAGCTTGAACTTTGTTTTTCATTCCACGATCAATATGTTATGTTCTATGGAGAATATAAATACAATGGTATTCTCCTATAAACAAATAGGTGATGAATTCTCCTTTACTTAATCCGTAATATTTTGTCTAAAATATTAATTTAATCATAAGTTACATAGTAATGCTAAACTCAAAGCAAAAGTAATCTGTAAGAAGCTTAATTTTGAGGTTACTTATTTATGACCAATGGCAGTGATCATTTTTAATTATCTACAAATAAATTGAATCGAATATTGCACAAAAATTTTATCATATTGTTTAGATATAAATATTGCCTAGCATTTGATAACTGGTTTACTATTACTTCTATACTAACAACATGTACTTGAAGTATTCTCTAAAATTAATTGATTGTATTCGTGGATCTTACATATTTAGAGTATTGACTACGTGTCTGTGGTGTTATACCTGCACATACTTGGTAACGTTCGTACGTCAATTATAAACAGTATTGTGTTCGTTGCCATATTTTCATGTCTTATAATCTTTTTTGAAATATTGCTCTTGAATTTGGTGTGTACATAAGGAGTTACCTGAGTGTTGGTGATAGCGATGATAATACTGATCATGAAGATGAGGAAGTTAGTTAATTACTGAAGTTATTTCATTACTGAAACTGAATTGTTAATTGTCTTTATTATGATATCAATAACGTGGCTAAACTGGTAATATCGAGAGAAAATCATAAGTATATTACAATCCATTTAAATACACATAACTATCGGAGTAAATAAGATAAACTAGGACATCTAATTGTCAATTTAAATCATTTGTTACCTATTTTATTATGTTGTATAAGGTCTTTTCATCAGATATTAATATAAATATGTTTCCTCTCACGGGATATCACGTTATCTGTAATAATCTCAACCTGGGCCGACGTGAGGATTTGCTCTTTATATTAGAGGATGAATTCCAGTTTTCAGTACGTAATGATCTGAGTGTTAGTTATGACCGTAAGTTTGAGGGATACAAGGGATACAAGCTAGTAATTGGTGAAATATGCACTGTTCCAGGTACCAATGAGCAAATATCGATCCTGTAATAAGATTCAATACTTCAAAATTTGTTGGGCTTCAGTTCTGATATAATGATCGGCAAAGATCAGACTATTAATTATTTTGATATCGAAAAACATAAAACAATTCGTGATTTATTTCATAGCTTATGTTTTTAGGGATTATGATGACCAAATTTTAAGGATGATAGCAGTCATTATTTCTTATCATTTCCCATTATTTACCTTTGCCAGTCAAATTGATCACACTAAATGGCTACCAAAAAAAAGGTAACATAGAGACCTGTAGATGATATTAAACTAATTCACGTCCAGAATTACTTAAACCCAATCGACCTGAACATAATGCAACACACTGTGTATTATTTCATGCAATAAGTACACATATGCCGGAAAAAACAATAATTATTTAAAAGAAAAATGTATTAAGGCAACCTTGGATTACCTCTGCTTTATTAGAATTTTCTTTTTTTGAAGGAAAAAGTTAATAAAATAAAAAGAATATGTAAACAAAATCATTATGTCGAAGAATTAGCACTTAAATAAAATGATTTAAAGGAAACCTGGATGACATTTTAATTTTTGAGTAGAAAAATAATAATAAAAGTGTAATATCATATTCTTTTAAAATAAATAACAGTAGGATTTTTTTTAAAACAATATTAATGCTAACAACATTTGCCATTACTTACAGGAATAGGATAGAAAAATCCATTATACTTCCATCTAATAGGCCATTTCAGCATTATGTTTAACATACTAACTGTAATTCATTATTTATGGTGACTATATATAGATCCCTTAGAGGTTCATGAATCATAACGTCTCTCAAAGTTTTTGATATATATAATAAATCCTTTCGGACTGGAGCTGCACCTAGCAATATGAACATTTCGAAAATCCTACTGATTTAAAAAGGAAAACAAAAACTGTAATGGGCAACAATAGAATCGATATCACTGCTTCCATCAGCTTCTAAGGTATTAGAGAAGGTAGTCCATCATAGATTACATGAGTTCTGCAAAAATACTAATATTAGTTTTCAAAATCAATATGGCTTCCGTGCCAAACCATTCGACTACAGATGCAATAGGCAAATTTACACCACATGTTTCCAAGGCAATGGAAAACCAAATGACCATAATGCCAGTATATTGGATTTTGATATAATAGATCATACTATCTTACTGGAAATTGTAAAATATTTATGGTATTAGAGGAATAGCCTTTTAGATACAAATATGTTGCCAAGTTTGAAATATCTATCTATCTATCTATCTATCTATCTATCTATCCATCTATCAATCTATCTATCTATCTATCTATCTATCTATCTATCTATCTATCTATCTATCTATCTATCTATCTATCTATCTATCTATCTATCATATCTATCTATCTATCAATCTATCTATCTATCTATCTATCTATCTATATATCTATCTATCTATCTATCTATCTATCTATCTATCTATCTATCTATCTATCTCTCTATCTCTCTCTATCTATCTAATCTAGGCTGCCTATCTCTGAATCATGTCAAGAAGTAAGGATTTTACATAGAGAGGAGCATTACCTTTTCTTAAAGAGGTCGTACAAAAGTTATGACTATAATCTAAATTAAGGGATTAGGTTATTGGTGACCAGTATCTATATATCATCATTTTCTAGCTGCCACTATATGCGAAAACTGCACAGCTAATAAGTTCCAAATTAGAACTAATACTGTACATGTTTAGAGCATGTGCCAGATTATCTGCACAAGCTGTTCAGCTCAAAGTCTACGCGAGTTAGGCGTATTATCCGATCACGTAGTTACCCTACTAAATATTAGATTTTGAGATCAATATTAAAGTAATTATTGCATGAGATTATATCAAATAATTTCCAAGTAGTTTTCTTTAATTTCAAATGAAGTATTATTGTTAGATTACAGAAATCAATACATGACATTCTAATACATAGGTGAATTATAAAGTATGGTGGGACTAAACTTTTGGTACGAATCTGTATCAACTTCTTGGTTACTTAATATGTTGCAGAAAGTCGGGAAATATCTTTTGAACCTTTTCTCAACGCAAAGAGCCTAGAAAACCCATGTTGATAATAAATTAATTCAAAATGGAATATGCTTATCAATCGCTTCAAACCAATTTATGTTAATAATAACAATGCTTCATTTGGGATGTTGGTTCGCAAAAACCTTTCCAGTTTTGAAACACGTTTAAGTGCTACTAGTAATTTGAAAGTACAATGTATTATTTAGTTTGTTTTACTATCATGCTAATATGGATAAAAATACTTAATTTATAATTTGTTTATTATCTTTTATGTGTATTATATATTTCATCTTATCATAATTCATATGTATATGGAATTTTATATTCTGAAATAAATTGAGTTGAATTGAATTATCGGGTCACTAATTGTCATATTTAATCCATAACACAGTTATTCAAGCTTTCTTTCTTTTCTTTGATACGAATAATCCACTAAGGTAAACCGTGATAATATTGTTGATCTTATATATTGTCAAATTTAGTTAGATTATGATCACATTTGCTAAGGAAATAAAATGTGTATATTTAAATTTTGCTTCAAGATAACGATACTAACCAAGAGGAAATATTGAAGAAATTGCAAGATTATTAAATATGTTTCTATTCTGTTGTTTCGTTAATAATTTAAAATTATAGTTTAATTCAAGCGATACCTATCTTTACAATATTAGAACCATTGAACATACTGTGACTGTTTCATCTTCCTATATATAAAAAGAAAAGAATTACGTAACCATTAAGTAATAATGATTTATTGTTTGAATACCGATTCACTGAGGATAGTATCAATGTTGTATTGCATCAAGTGACCAACAATTATTTCACCAAAGAATCGAGTGCATGTTCTCGTACGCCAAAATACAATTTGGACCAGACTAACATCACACAGTATAACACACTGACCACATAAAACATAATACAATCAAATCTAGACGCTTAAAACAATTATTTTATAATATAGAGTATAGTTGAGGGCCAGAACGAAATTTGCTATTTAATATAAATCAAGGACATCCTGGGTTGAACCGGGGATGGTGACGGTTTATGTAATCTCGATATGTTAGAGAATATTCTAAAACACAAGCACTCAC
The DNA here is from genome assembly GCA_025642065.1 of Paralvinella palmiformis. Taxonomy (NCBI): domain Eukaryota; kingdom Metazoa; phylum Annelida; class Polychaeta; order Terebellida; family Alvinellidae; genus Paralvinella; species Paralvinella palmiformis. The sequence goes on from JAODUP010001871.1 coordinate 17,337, forward strand.
ACACACGCATTCACACATACACACACACACACACATACACACACACGCATACACACACACACAATCACACACACAAACATACACACACAATCACACACACAATGATCATTGTGTTAAATAATGTAACAATAACAAAAGTAAACATTCCCAACAAAACTATAAATGGCTGAAATTAGTAAAACAATTCAAACTGATAATAACCATTATATTCAAGCTGTTACGGCTAATTGAATATAAAATGCCAAATATCATTATGTTAATTAAAATGTTTTTCGTATTGATTCCCCTAATGGAAATAGGTCGATCGAACACAATAATCCAACACATAACATATATAGCATACATAGCATACATAACATACATAACATGACCAAAATGTTTGTGTGTTCGGGCGTGCGCGTGTTTTAGCGTGTGTGTGTGTGGGTGTTTGTGCGTTTGTGCGTATCTATTATAGTATATAAGATATTTAATGCAGAATGATGGACTTGCCACAGCGTTCATAATATTACTAATTTCATCTCATTGGCGGTAGATTGTTCTACTGTTAATATTATTTAATCGATAAATACTATGTATGGATTTAGGCTTTTATGGTTAAAGTTTCATTTAACGAAGAGTTCGTGTGATATAACAGACAGGGAAACATTATGTTGAAAATGGAAATTTTGAAATTGGGAAAAAAGGTGAGTCGAAGTTGAAGTTAAGATTACTGTGTTTATGTTTTTCTTCGTTGAATGCTTCTATGAAACATCAATCGTAAAGTTCAACATCAAGAATTATTTATTCATTGGAACTGATCGATCACCAGGCATGTGAGAAACTAAATGCGATACACATAAACTATTACGTGTACATGACTGATAGAAATGATAACAAAACATCAATTTTTAACAGGAAATAATTCAACCAGAAGATAAACATTCGTACTTGTTTTATCTTAGACGCCTTGATTTTGGGTTTTACTATTTTACATACTGATGTAGATGTTGTCTTCTTTAGAAATCAGCTAGAAGACTTATATTCTTCTGGACATAGAAATTTAGGTTGTTTATCAGACGGTAGGATCTGCAATGCCGGATTTATTCACCTGAAACCTTCTGAATTCACGATTGATGTTTATATTAGCATTACAAACACTGCCATGAAAATACATATTCAGGATCAGACCGCATTGAATAATGAGTTAAAAGTGGCAGCGAATAAAAAGAACACAAGTCTCAGCAATCTTAACCAAATCCAAATATTTGATGACAATAAATATCAAAATGGACGGAAATATTTCCTGCGTAGCCATCGATTATATCATGATATTGCTACATGTCCACAATGTATTATAGTACATAATAATTGGATCATTAGTAAAGAAGCTAAACGATAAAGATTTCGTGAAGTCTTGCTCTGGTATTATGACGCGAATGGATATTATAGTAACTCGACTACAAAATATTTAATGTATTCTAATGTACATGTACTTTATAATGGAACAGTAAGTATTAACTCTTCTAATATTGAACTGGATGCCTTAAAGACAGCATTATATCTTGACCCCGAGCTCAACCCAGTCGTTATACTCCCTCGCTTCCATGTAACAAATAAAGGAAAGGAACGAACTCTGAACAACTGGATACAAATAAATGTTACTGCATTAACTCTATGTTCAAATAAGAAAATATCAGCACAAATAATTGAGCATTGGTTTGGAGGTCAGAGATCAGTTGTTTTGAATCTTCATTCACTGTACGGGATTTATAATGCTAAATATATACCAACCAGCGATGATACAAAAGGCATTTCAAAATTCTGACTATATGCAAATGTGAAAAAGAGGGAGTTCGTGTCTAATACTAAGATAATTGTATAAATATATAATATATTATGGTGTATCTATGCTATGCTAATAAGTAATTATTTGCAGCTTCCCTCAGCCCTTCCCCCATGCTCCCAGCGAGCAACACCAAGTCATCTGATTTCATTGCAATTTCTCCCTGGCCTGACATATTAGTGCTTCCTTAATACCCATGAATGATAATGGACGCAAACATTAATCTCTGATGTATTCCCATCTTTAACTTACACTCTTCACTGTTCCTTTACGTGGTTATCACCATTCTCCATGGTTAAAAAAAATCAAGATTTGTTTTAATTTAAAAAACCTGATTTATTTAAGTTAAATCATATTTTGTTTAAATTATTTTTTATTTAATAGAACTTCTGAATTGAATACTTGCTCCCTATTAAATACACAATTTGGAAGCTTCACCGCATTCTTAGAGGAAATACCTTCAACATCTATAAATGAGGCAACAAAATAGTATTGTAATACTTTTATTGAACAAAAACAATGTTTTCTTACTGGCGCAAACGTTATGTCCTTATGTGCTTACTTGCAAATGTCAAAAAAGTGTGCCAACTTTGACAGTTACGCAAACTGTATAACATGTCAAAAGTGTCTACAAACATTTTGGGGATTATTGCGTTAATGTCTATTTACTTGCTGTTTAGCCAAGATGGCTATGTAAGGTGATTTAAAACGTGAAATCAGTGACTTCAAGTCACATCATGACTCTAGAAATTACCGAAATTCATCCAATTTACCACACTGGAGCAGAGTGGTTTCACACCTTCTATTGTGTTGATCTCTTAGGATCATTCCAACCATTGATTTGGGGGAATTGTCACTGATCAGTATGACTACATAGTGTTGAATTTTGTTTTCATTTTTGTATCACATGTTTACAAAATAATCAATAAAACTACAAGCAATAATCATAAAATTCAAATGAAACATAACAACAATCGAAATGCGTTTTTTTTGCAGTTTTTGCATGATTTAAATCAACTGATTTAAATCAAACAACTCTGCTACTCTCCTTGCTATATAATACATTATCATTGCTCCTTCAATCCCCAATTTCCTCAATGCTTACCGGACCACTGTTCTTGGGACTCTCTCAGATGCCTTCTCCAGGTCTACAAATGCATAAAGTAATGCCTTCTTTTTCGCAGAACTTTCTCTTGCAGTTGCTGTATTACGAATATTGGATCAATTGTTCCTTTCCCGTGCATTAATCCAAATTACATTATATCAGTACTCAATTTATATCTTAAACATTTCTCCTAAGCCCTTTCCAATTCTTCTGTTCCGTGTTCTAACAACTGTATCGCACGATGAACTAAATATGATATAACTATAATCTACTTACGCATGTAATACTTGACGCTTGTATTTATCAACCATTTAAAAAATATAATTTGGTTTAATGAAGTTAAACCTGCAACAAGAGGAAATGTCTACCTATCATATGAACAGTATATGGATTGTCTTAAATTTATAATTAAAATATTAAAATGTTCAGAATACATTTCTCAGATATCCATATTTTTCTCACTTCCATTATATTGGAGATTAAGAGATCTATTATCAGCAAAACTACCTTATCTAACAATATATTACTCTATTTTATTACTTTCTTATCCTTTAGCATGTGTTTCATGTATCTGTGAAATGTTGTATCTCTATGGTCCGACACATTTCTGCCAGTATATCGGAACATCTTTAGCCGCCATTACAATATATGCCTCGAACTGATGTCACCACTCAGTCTAATTAGTTAACAATGATGTGTGTGTGTGTGTGTGTGTGCGTGTGTATGTGTTTTAGGGTTCATATAAAGAGGCAACAGGCAAAGAGCATCAAAATATCTAAACATCCTTCGAGACCTACCTCTATAAATTTATACATACATTAATCTAAACATAAAATGTTCCATACCTCCACATATTGATAGATGTATGCGTATACCTATGCATGTGTCTAGTCTACTCATCAGCCTGTGGGAACCAGCTCATTCGCTTTTCGTACACGACAAATATGTCACGCCCACAAGAAAGTGGCTACATGCAGGCTACGTACAAAAAGTGGAAGCACGTAAACAAAACATACCATTTGATACCACAACTCGCAGCAAACAACACGTGCATATGTTTCAAAGGTGACTTGCTACATACATATCATAAATATTTTGACACCACAGTTTACATTCACCAGTTATATGCTGTGGTCCAAAAGAAACCTGTACGTAAATCATTTCGACACCTAAATAAATCCTACCTATATGAACCATATTTATCGGTACACGTCCGATTAGTCTGGCGTCGATGTTATTCTCTAGCCTAAGTGAAAAGGTAGGCCTTTTATATACACATAGCGTATTAACAGTCATTACAGTTGTTTGTTCACCACAAGATAATGTACACTAACTCAGTATGGACTCACTGAAGTTATTTAACTAAATTAAAAACAAAGTAGCTATACTGCACAATGGTTTATTACTGGACTAGAAGGAAATATCGTCTCAAACCTGAGTAAATTCCTATGATTTACTCGAACCTGACAGCTAATCCTCATACGTTATCAGTTCATCACTAAGGGAACGTTCGTTCACCTAATTTGAATCTAAGTATATGCAGTTAGAGTAGTGGGGATCTAATTGCTTACTATCCATGATCTATTTGACCCATGGTCGGGAATAGCGGATTTCAGACAGATCTACGTGCTGCGAATGACACGTCGGATTAATAGCTATACATTTAACAAATTTCCTATATCAGTGTAACCTAATTACTCATAATATGGGAACAAACTCTGTCCGCATCTTAATACCCACAGAGATGCCTGCCGGAGTAACAAACGACCCCAGGAGTATAAATCCATCAAGCAGCATTGTAGGAATTAATAGGTCGTTTCGCCAGACCACAAAGAGGAACCAACAATATATTCTACATTATACATAACAAAGCTAATAGACTCAAACATGTTGTAATAACGACATAACTTTCTTACATTGGTGTAATAAGGAATCTGGATGGAAATAGATAAGATGTCTGGCATGGGCAATGCACGTTTTCGGGTACATATAAAGAGGCAACAGGCAAAGAGCATCAACATATCTAAACATCCTTCGAGACCTACCTCCATAAATCTAAATACAAATACAACTATACATACATTAATCTAAAAATAAAATGTTCCATACCTCCACATATTGATACATGTTTGCGTATATCTATGCATGTGTCTGGTCTACTCATCGTACGCCACAAATATGTCACGCCCACAGAAAGGTACTACATGCAGGCTACGTACAAAAAGCGGAAGCACATAAAAAACATCCCATTCGTCAACACAGCTTGCAGTAAACAACATGTGCGTGTGGTTCAATGGCGAATTACGACTACTCTGATACCACAGTTTAAATTCTACAGTAAATTTATCTGGTCTAAAAGAAACCTATATGGAGATAACATTTTGACATCACAGATGCTGACGTCAGCTTTATTCTCTTTTCGAATAACTAGACAAATACTACCTATATTAGCTGTATCCATAGACGTCCGAATGGTCTCGGGTCGAAACTTGTTCTTCAAGTGAAATATTAAGCTTGTATAAGCCCTCAGCGCATTAACCAACATTACAGTTTGTTGATCACGTGAGACAATTTACACCACCTCCATATAGAAGAAGTGAAGTGATTTAGCTTAAAAACAAAGTAATAATACTACATAATGCCAAATTACAGGAACAGAACTATGATTTACTCAAATCCAAC